>VXCM01002973.1:102278-177554 GCA_014773175.1 Lucifuga dentata | reverse complement strand
GGGAGTTTGGGGTGCTTGATAAGAGGTGACAAATCTATTCTAACATTACTCATTCCTCCCAGCGGCCACTGGGTTTATTAATGGATTATTGTAGGGGCATTTGGTTTGATATTGTTGTTGTTGTTGTTGTTGTTTTTCTCCTGTCTGTGTTATTGTCTTGTTTATGCTGCTGTTGCAAAACAAATTGCTTCTTGAGGACAATAATAACGTTCTTCTTCTTTGCAGTTTACATTGCCTAGAGGTATTACATCCATTATTTACTGCTGATCGTTCTCATTAACCATTTACATACTGTCAAGCAATTCATTTCAATGTTATTGAAATGAATTTTAAACATATTGGCAAAGGATCTTGTCAAGAACATGATTGTAGTGTATATGTTGCACATTTTTTCATGTCTACATTACAGCTGTTGTGTTTGCTTTCATTCAGTGTTCATCTCAAGGCTAAATATGGATTAACTGAGAAATCTAATGCAGCAGCAAAAGAAAAACAATGGTATCAGTTATTAATGGGATTATTATTCATGACAATAGGGAAACTGGTAATGAAATTGTTAGTGACATTGTTTCAGTCTTTAGGAGCAGATACATGTTGGATTATTTGTTGTTTGTTCTATGAGAACAGAGAAATTTTGACAAGCTTCTCCTGCTGTGAATGTAAATATGTGAGTGAAAAGTGGATTCATTGCTAAACATTAAAACAGAAAAAGGTTTTATGGATGAAGAAAGGTTTTGTTAGTTTTTATATCACTGAAGAACCAAGAAAACATAGCATTTATTGAAAAGAAAAGAGTTTTAACAAGGGACTTGGAGAAGATAATGATTTGGAGAGACATGAGTTCCTCAGGCAGGTTGTCCCAGAGTCGAGGAGCTTGATAGTAAAAGCATGATCCTCTTTAGTCTTAAATCTAGTCACAGGAACAGCCTGGAGGTTTCTGTCTGAGGACCTCAGGCTGAGCACAGGTTAGTGGGGGAGAGTAACTCTGAAATGTAATCTGGCGCCAGACCATGAAGTGCCTTAAAAATAATCAATAAATCTTACAATCAATCCTAAAACAAACAGACAGTGCAGGGATGCCAAAAGCTGAGTAATATGATTTCCTTTCCTGGCTGTAGTTAAAAGTGAAGCATTTTTATGTAAGCCTGGTAAAAGACAGTGTAACAATAATCCATCCATCCACTCAACCATTCTCTATATCTGCTTGTCTTGTGCAGGTTCACAGAGCGCTGTAGCCTGTCCCAGCATCCTCTGGGCCAGAGGCAGAGTACGCCCTGAACAGGTCGCCAGTGGTTACAGTTCACCTAATCTGTGTGTCTTTGGAAGCGTGAGCACCCAAAGTAAGCCAAAGGGGAATGCTTGGAAACTCAATAGAAAGACGCCAGTAGGAATCAAACCCAGGACCTTCAGTGCTTCAACCATAATGTGCATGCTAAAAATGATTCACTCAATTGGTTAAAAACAGAGGGGCTACTCATTATGCTGAGATAAAATCCCTTAAATTATTGTCTTGTTCAAAAATGAATAATATTAGGTGATTCCCTACCATTCCTAGAATAATGGTTCAGTGTTTTAGAGCAATCAAAGTTTGTGCAAACTTGAGACCACATTGTTCCTTTTTTCTTTTTTGTTGCACTTTTTCCTTCTTCGCTCAATTTCTAATGTCAGTTTCCTGTGTACTGTGGTCCTTGTCACAGAGGGAGCATTCCAAGGTCTTATTTCGTTTCCACATTTCCCTCACTTGCATCTTTTCCTTGCATCTTAGTCCCGCCCACTGAAGATGTGAGGAAAAGATGCAAGGAAAAGAAGCAAAGAAAAGAAGCGAGGACAGAGGAGCTGAGGAGCTACGATTTAAGTGAAAAAACATTAAACATTAAACAGTCCTCAAGCAACATCTGAAGCGACATAACTTGTCACACAGCTGATCAACTGTCAGAGCGCTTGGAGCTGCTGTGTTTTAGTTTCTACAAGATAATAAAATAATAAAATATTCTCCTCTGATTCTTATTGTAACAGTTACCATGAACAGTTTGACAAAAGTCCGCATGCAAAATTCTGATGATATAATCTAGAGATCATCACATTTCTAAGTGTTAAAGTCAGAGAGTTCTAGAGAGTTTCAGAGAGTTTCTAAGTCAGAGAGTTAAAATATAAAGTTTATCAGTGTTAGTGAATATAACAGAAAGTTTTATTAAACATGTCAGTGGGTTTTGTTGCTGCTTGTTTTATTGTTTTATGTTTCTTTATCATTCGGAGCTGCACTGAACATACATCCACTCGTTTTAATCAGATGATCAATCAGACAAAATTAAACATCAATAATCAGGTCATTTTACACCTGAGATATTGCTGTTATTTTTCTGTTTGTATGTTTGATGAAACTCATGCGGTTATATTAAGATGCATGTCAGTGTATCAGATCAGCTGTAGCAGATGTGACCAATCAGAAGCAGACTTCCAGTACAGGGGTGTGACTGTCAGGTAACAGACTTCCACTTAGGAGCCTCTCAGGTTTCCTTACCCACATCTCCTGCGGAGAGCCTCCTCCATCCTCAAAACAGAAATAAGTGCTTTGGAACGTCCTTAAAGATAGTGGACCAGAATGGTTTCCGGGTCATGCGAGGATCAAGGAGCGATCAATTAAGAACTTGGAATGCACTGAGAGAGTAGAGACAGCCACATGTCTCCTCCAAATGGAGTCACACCGTATTTCTTACATTTTTAACTGGATGATAAAGTCAGGGAATAATACACAGTTTTAAAAATAAATACATTAATACAATATTTAAAAAAGAACAATGGAGATACATATTGAAAAAAAATGATTTGTGAATTTTGCATTATACTTTTCTACATATTTACAGTATACTGTATATATTTGTATTTTGATTGTTTTAATTTTCATAATAATCTATTTTTAAGTGAGACAATTATTGGCTTAAAGCATTTAAAACCCTTAAAAAAAAACTACTTAATGACGGATGGATTTAAGTCTCTTCTAAATCCTTGTTTTTGTTGTCCAATTAAATTGCAATTAATTAACTGCTTTATTTTATTTCAAAAACCCCTGAGGTCTGTCATACAATCATGTGGTTTATAATCAAATCAGATAATGAATGAGACATGTACAGTTTACTCTGCAGAATAACCAGAACAAAAGCAGACTCATTCTTTGTATCAGAGCCTCATTCATTCAGTAGGTGGAAAATCTCTTTGTGCTGAAATGAGCTCAGCAGCACTACATACAGACAAACATAGATAAATATTGACATTCTGCCTTGATTATAATCGTGCATTAATTAGCTTTTTTTAGCTCACAGATTTAAAGTTGGTGATAATACAATGATTGAAACTAGGATAAAATCTAGAATGAGAAGTGTGGAACATTCACATTTCCTGAATTCAGTTTTGCTGAATATTTACTCTGNTTTTTTTTTTTTTTTTTTTTTTTTTTTTTTTTTTTTTTTTTAAGTGGCAACATCCAAAAATAATCCACTATAATCAGATCACAGCAATGACCTTGTGTGTCCCATTAGTTTGCATTACTGGCTGTAAATTTAGACATTAGACATGGCAATAACCCCTAATTGGTTACATTTAAATGCATCTTTACAGTTTAAGTCCACCTTTTTTTTCAAAATAAAAAAAGCATTCATCCCTATCAGCTGACTGAGAAACTGATTATGTTTTATTCTGGGAAAGACACCAAAGGTTATAAGTTACATATATATAAGTATTTTTATTCACATTATAATACTCTGCTTATTAATTAACATTAACTTGACACTAGAGCAGAAAGTTGAACAAGTTAAACAAGTTAAACTTCAAAATAAAACTCCAACTTTATAGTTGAAATAAAAACACTTTGAAGTAATTTTTCCTTGATCATCATATTTACTTTGATTTTATGAAGTTTTCTAACCTTTACATTTATTCCTAACTTTTCTGTGTGTAATGTTAATACTTTCAAAAAAAAAAAAAAATTGGAATAATTAAAACTACCTTCCACACAAATATTTCCTTGGCTGACATCCATGTGGCAGCATGATCACTAATGCTTTTTATTTACAGTTTACAGTAATCACTCTAAAATTCAAATATAGACACAACCAAAGCAATATCAACCATTCTGCTTCAGGTTCAACTTTCCTTTTACTGTAACGAAGTCAGATCATGGTGTTTTATATCCCAAAGTCATAAGCTCATTCAATAAGCCCTTGATTTATTCTACTGTTGTTTTCTGTTTTTCCAGACAATCAATAGGCACTATCAGGTAAACGGATATTACTGGCATGTGTCTAAACTGAATTATAAGGGATTTGTAGCTCATTGATTTCTGCCAGATGACATTTAACTAATGCTTTTGAAGAAATCAAAATGTTTCTTTTTCTGTCTTGTGGCGTCTCTGTACAATATTCATTGAAGATATTTGAAATTCTATTATAATCGAGTCTGGTGTAGACTGCACTTCCTTTGTACCTTCACATAACACAACATACAGATACACAAAATTATCACAGTTCAATAAAACGTGACTTAATCTATGTGTTTTTGTTTACTTGAACCAAACCAAACCAAACAT
This sequence comes from Lucifuga dentata, assembly GCA_014773175.1. Classification (NCBI taxonomy): domain Eukaryota; kingdom Metazoa; phylum Chordata; class Actinopteri; order Ophidiiformes; family Bythitidae; genus Lucifuga; species Lucifuga dentata. Next base: position 172,972 of record VXCM01002973.1, on the reverse strand, counting down.
TACAAACTTAAATGCATTAGTGTTTTCTCAGATTGCAAGTCATGATATGACATAATGACATAATTATGACATACTTGTAATTAATGAATAAAGCACTGGAGTTAGATCAGTGCTGTTTGGAAACTGTTAATGCTGCTTTGTTGTGTGAGTGTGTTCATGGAAGGCAACACTGATTCAAATCAGTGTTTCCTCAGTCAGATAGACCAGCAGACAGTCTGTTTCTCAGCATTCGTGTGTAGAAACAGTCAACTAGTTCAAATCTATGATGCCACATGCTGTAGGTAAATGAGTGCCAGAGAAAATAGTGAAATCATTTAGATAGAAAGACACTGAGAATGAGATGAGAAAACAGAACAAGAGCTGAAGAAAATTTTAGTATGTTTTCATGCCTACATGGTTGAGCCTGCTTAAATTGGACACTGGTTTGTCTTCTCCCATGTTTGAGTAGGTTTGAACACAGCAATCACAATGCGGACAGAATAACTGCACTTAGACACATTTGAGGAAGTGATCTCAGTCTAGTTGCAAATGAGCGCAGGAGTGTTTTGTTTGTGGTCAGAACATTTTCTGAATTACAACCACCATCAATCAACTGCAAGGCACATTCTACACTTCTGAGATAAACAGCTCCTCTGTTGAAGGACGAGAGATATGTTGCCAATATGTCAATATGATTTACAATTTATCAGTGAGGACCAAGTTTTTGGTTCTCAAAAAGAGTAACATGCACAAACAACAAACCCTATTAATGAGTCTAAATTCTCTCAGTGAGAGCAGGTTCACATTCTTCTCATAGATGAAAGACAAACATAAAGTTTGAGGGTTAACGTTGGAAAAGACAGCACCAGCCCACTGTTGAGCTGGAGCCAGAGAGAGTTAGATGCCTGATTAAGGTTAAGTAAATGTTTGATTGCCCAAATCAAACAGAAGTACAGTAGAAGCAGTGAACTGGAGACAGAGAGAGAAAAGTGACAGAAAAATGTGACCCAGGTTAAAACAATACAGCTGCAATATGTGGAATAAATGCATGTAAATACCATTTTCCAAACTCTGCAATTTTTTTTTTTCCTTTTTCATTTTCACGAACTCTGCAATATGAAGTAACATTTCTACACAATCCACACTGTTTATTCATGGTTCTCAGACATTTGTACCATTTCAACATGAAAAATGATCTGCATTTCATGTAGAATGTTACATCCATACAGAATATGCAGGGATTAGTGAACATTTGTCAAGTTATTTTATTAAGGCTTTTTGCTTTAAATTGAAAAATAGATAAGTGCACAGACCAGTGAGACCTGCTGCCAGACTCTCTGGCTTCCTTCATATACTGTAGGCAAGTGCAAGTCCTCAGGTACAGCAATGTACATTTTTCATCTCTCCCTGCTCTACCTACACTAGTACACAATACCTACCTACATTAGTCAATAAAGATCTGGTGGGCTCCCAATTAAGTAAACACACCTGGTTTATCAGGTGTAAGTTGAGCAATGTGCACTGTGGTAGTACTTGAGGAGATGGATTAAGAACTATAGTTCTTGATCAAGTGGTCCATTTAAGAAAAGCTAGAATGTCCTCTGTTGATTTCTGAAGCTTAATTATTTTATAATTGAACAATAATGCTTGTTAATTCAGTTCACGAGAGGAATAAACTTTTATCAGACTTTTTGCTGGCCTTGTTGGAATGCAGTTTATCTAAAATTCTGCATTAAACTATAAAACAATTTCCTCCCTAACACTCATGATGCAAATGTATTCGCACAGAATGCACCTAATTCAAAAACCAGTGTGTCTTATGATAAGCTGCAAAAAAAAAATCTATTTGTATGCCAGACCTCACACAGGTTTTAGTGATATCTAACAACTGAGATCACTTACCCTTTAAGCTGCCAACAGAGCAAAGCAATGTAGATTTTAATGATTTCATAGCATGGATCTGCTCCACTGAGGAAATTGTGCAAAACAGCCATCTCAGCCAGGGGAGTGCTAGAACATCTGCTCCCAGTAGTTCTTCTTTCTGTCACAGAGGGAAGATCAACAGTGAGAGCTTTTTGGAAAGTGATTAACAGATTATCTTTGCTTTGCCAAATATCCACATATCTGAGTGACCATCCAAGCGTGTAGAATCCATTCCAACAAAGGATTCATCACATCACTTCATCTATCCTGGGACATACAATGCTCTAACTCACAGCAGGTTCTACAGGCTTCAAATCACTAAATCACTATTGTGTGTGTGTCTGTGAGATAAGAGCACAATAGTTTCTCCCTGTCTTCTTAGAAGAAAAACTGTCTGCTCTTTGTGGAAGTTTGTAGAAAATTCAAGACATTACAAGAACAAAGTCTGACAGTGGAGCTCCATCTTGATTGGGTGACCTTGTTTTTCTAAGTAGAGTGCACCTTATGGGTGGCTACAGATGATAGAGCACACATGGAATTAACAGTCTTGCACAATCCAGTGCACGATATCAAGTAATGAAGTGTGTGTGTGTGTCCATACAGACTGTGAAAGAAGAAATCATATAAAGACAGAATAGCGATAATATCTGAAGAGATGAGATCAGTGTGTCTGGACATTTTGGAGCTGGAGATGAGTACACTACATCACAAGAAAGATGTTAGCAAGGTTTGTTGTAAAATAACCACATCACTTCCCAAAGCTAATATTAATAAAGTATTATACTGTATGAAAACTGAGTCAAGTCAACTGGATTCAAGTTTTTAATCCTGAAACGTTTCACCATTCATCCAAAATGAACGAAGGTGAGAAAAAAAAAAAGAAAAAAACAGCAAGTAAAATGTTTCAGGATTAAAAACTTGAATCTAGTTGACTTGACTCAGTTTTCATACAGTATATCTACCCACCTGGATGACTGAGAATCTTCATCAAATAATTAAATATTATGTATATCATCTTTTTCAAATTAATTTCTCCTGATTATAGTTCAGTTCAGTTTAGGTTCACATCTCTTTGGCAATTCATGCCATACTTGATCCCTGCAAACTACAGGACATGCTACATCTGTGAAGATACTGGATATGAATCTGAGCTTCTGATCATGATAAACAAAACACTAAAATTTGCTTAATATAATATGCATAACACTTCCTTCCAGTTATACCTCTGGTTCTGCTACTATTTTCAGTAAGAAACAACTAGTTGGCCCTTACAACCTGCATGCTAATGATGGAAAACTTTGACTAAAGCTTGAGTTGTGCATGAAGAGATAATTAGCTCCTTTCTAACTGTCTCCAATAATTTCACTCTCAAGCACATATATAGTACAATTAGTATATTTAACAAAAGTTAAATATATGCAGCTTTTTCTGTTTGATATAAATATCCTCCACTTATTTTTTTCCTGTTCTAAAGGCAGATTATATTGATGAAGCTTTCAGTGTAATTTCAAGATAGAAAAAGTATTATTATTATTTGAAAGCTATTATCCACTCGGCTATCTGGGATATTCACAGGTTTTTCTATCCACTAATGAATCTATCAATACCACCCCCACCAATCGCCAGCCACCCTCATCTATAGCTTCCCAGGGGGTGATCTCTGGATTGGCTGCAGATTACAGGGCTGTACCTATATAAAGTGATTTCTTTGATTTATTAAAAAAGAAAACCTGGATAACACATTTGAATTTTATTCACTTTGTGGCGTCTTCCCGGACTGAAAAGTTTCTATAGGCTCTGTATAAAGAGCCTGACATTCTGATCAATCACTTTAATTCCACTGCAGCGGTTTGACGATCATAAATCAGGGACAGTTTCAACTCTGTAGTTGAGCAATTTTTGTGGTTGAGTACAGTTATTTTGAGTTTTCACTTCATAATGGTGTGTTTTTTGCTATGACGAACACTGTTGGTGCTGTGCTATTTCAGTTCTACTAATTTGACTGGCAGTTGGTTTATTGTTAACTTTTCCATATCTTGTGAGGTTCTATCTAATCTGTGATACTGTTATTAATGTTCTATTTATACAATATGGGAATGAAGAAATTGATAGGTGATAGTTATAATTATAAGCTATAATTGATTTATGGGAGAATGAATATCCATGTGTCATTACTTTGTGGTTTAGCAGAAACTGTATTTCTGCACAACATAGAGTATAACAGTATGAAATTATGTGTATAATTACCTCTTTTGGACTTATGTTTCTCTCACTACTGAGTAAAATGTTTAACTTTACCTGGTATGTGTGTGTATGTGTGCATAGGTGCATGCGTGCATGTGTGTGTGTGTGTGAGATGTGTAGTGATCAATGCAAATGACTCAGACACTTTTCAGGGCTGAAACCTAATAAACCTAGATCACTTTCTTCACCAATCCCAGAATGACAGTCGTACATTTCCAAGCACCTTAAAACTTCAATTTCACTCCTACTTCGATTCTACAATAAACTGATTTTGTCAAACGTGTAAATGCCGTAATTTGACTAAGATTGGCATAATTCAACATTCATGTACTCTAAGTGTACTCTAAGATTTGAGAAGTTTTAATGGATTTTAAGTTGATTTCCTTAATTGGCTCATGAGAGGAAGAAAGTCAGGTAAGAAAATGCATGATTGTAAGCCAATGATCAGTGACATTAAGCAGTGAGTCATATATTTGGCAAATGAAAGAATCAGATTAATTCCACTCTTGCATATATTTTACTCCATGTTTTTGCCTTACTTGTGGCAAAGCCAAAAATTGGAGTATACTGTGCATGTAATTTTGCTGAGTGAGTTCAAATCAAACATTTCTCTTGCGCTACAACAATTTCAGGAAACATCTACAAATCTGAGAATAAATAGGAAAAGACTAGCTGACTTTACATGGTCGAATTGCTACAGAATAAGATTTTATTTGAAATTGCCATTGTCTACAAAGCAACGAGAAATGCCAACAAAATGACAAGCCAGTTATAATATTGTCTTTTACTCTCAGTTTTGAGCAATCCATGTACTTTGGGGCATATAAACAGAAAACACAATTACAGCTTACATTGCTTTTAACATCCACAGCATTTTGGATTGCAATGAAAAACCAAAAAGTGAAGGATGTTAAACACAGAAAACTGAATCTCCTGGTCTTGTGATGAATTCTGGGATGTTAATTACAGTACCTGCAGTAGCTGTCAAATCATTTTATCTCAAAATGCTTCTTTCTTTTTGCTGTTCAGACAGTTACATATCAGACTCTACATTGCATATCATCTTTTAAGTCTTAATTACTTTGTATAAGAGGAAATTAAATATGTCCTCCTCTGAGCTGGTTTGTAATTCAAAGGCTAAGCTTCAGAAAGATCTGCCTTGGCAATTTTATTTTTATCAGGGATACAATGGGCACTTTATCCACTTTTTATACAAAAAATAAATAAAAAATGTTAACAGAATATTCTGTTTAGAATGTTATTTTTCTTTTTTCAACCTGTTTTAGGAATTTTTTGTGTCGAGAGAGATGAAACTGGAACATTTTTCATCGTTTGTCCTCTTTCAGCTTCCATTTTGTATGCTGGGCTCTCTCAAGGCTGTGAGAACAATGTGAATATTTTCAAGTGCGACTGGTCTCTTTTGCTGTTTAGAAGGTGCTGTATCAAGCTGCCAGGTGATTATTTTCAAGGATACACCATTTGGAAAGAACACTACCAAATCCAGACTCAGTGGAAGCCAAGAATTTAACCCTGCGAAGACCCGATCAGCAGTACAAAACACGGATTGAGATACCAAATTACGGTGCTATGAGTCCTATTGAAATCATGAATGTTGTTTTATGTATTTTCCAGTAGCGCAGTAAGAATAATGAGAATGTCATTTGGTTTGGTGCTAGTGATATCTTACTGTAACTGCGTTTTATACTGGATATACTGGATGTACTGGATATGATGTGGACAGAAATTAATGAATATGTCAACAAAACATCTTGCTATGAATACATGATATAAAAGCAGTAAAACATTCATCTTTTTGGATGTATTCCCTTTGCAGCTATTATTTTATAACCTGCAGAGAACATACATATGATGATATATAAATTATTTGCTCAAAATGTGAGCTTTTGCAGGAAACATGTACATCGTTGACTTGTATTGTCATAATTGTGTCAGATTCTCTCCTGGACCTTCTTCCCACTAGCCCTCTTTTACTCTCCTCCCTCCATTCTTTTTTCTTTCTCTAGTGTGTGTGTGTGTGTGTGTGTGTGTGTGTGAGTGCCTGTTTTCATTTGGTTCCTGCAGCTGACTGAATTGGAGATCCTCCTGTCACTTCCACCTACCAGCCACCCTCCTGGTTTTCCCGATCCTGGAGACGCCTGATCTCTAGGTTCAATCGGCTGCTTCGCTGTGTCGTGCCTCCATACCTGGTTCCTGTTTATCATCATCCCTTGTGTATTTAAGCCCATTGTCTGGAGATCCTCATTGCCAGATTGTCTAGCTTTCTCCTGTGTTATGCTGCCCGTTAGGTTTTTGACCCATTGACCTTGCTGGCTCAGCACATCTCTGTCCTTCTGGTTTTGCTGTTCTTCTCAGCTTGTTTCTTTATTTTTAAGCCTGCTTCTTGCCCAGCCTTCCTGGTGATTTTTTGTAAAGCATCAGCCTTTATTTCATTAAAACTTTTCAGCTGCCTACTGCCTTGTTTTGTTTGCACTTGAGTCTCATTTCACGGGCCCTAACAATTATGATTGTTTTTTTATTATCTAAAAAAACACAATTTTTTAAATTCTCACAGAAAATGTGCACCACTCCCAAATGAAGGAAAATTACATTTTGTCTGATAGTCGAATTAAACTAATGTTTTGTAGAGATACAAACACAGATAAAGCATAAAGCAGCCTCTGAAAGATGCCTCTGAAAGAATTTACAGTTAATGAGGAAAGTTGAAGAATATTGTGACATCTAGCACTCACAAATGTCAAATTCATAAAATGAGAGTGATCATTGAGAGTGATCAATGAGAATGATCATTATCATTATCCATGGATCCCCAAGGAGTCAGGGATCCATTTGAACTGTGAGCCTCACCTGTGCAGGTACACCTGACAAAAGACAGATGCAACAAGTGATATTATGTACTGAAACTGTAAAAATGTGAAAGTATCACAGTTATTTTGATGACAACCTTCAGGTAGTCTACACATAGACCCACCATAAATCCAAATTCATTGTGACTGATTTAACAAAGTAGTCCTGGATTTTTATAACAGTTAATAAAAAGTGGCTAAATATGAGCATCAATATACTGCTGAAATGGTGCTTTGCGCAATTTAGATGGAATCTTATCTGGGAATGTATGCTTCACTTGATGTGACTATTCTACCCAACAACTACCAAATAAGCAAATATGAAAAACCATCAACCAGCTACACATAAACCGGGTTCTAGTACTGGTTGTTAAATAAACTCAGATCACATTTATTTATAAAGCAGCCAAAGCTGACAAGCATTACAAAAGAAATAAAGTAAATAAACGAATGACATAAAACATAAGCCAGAAAAATGCAAAGACCAGGGGAATAAGAACTCAAGACACAACAGCGTGAGAACAGTTGGATTTCAGAATCACTATGGGAATAACAGAAAAAAAAACAGGTTTTGATTGTAGATTTGAAGGTGTCTATGGAAGGGGCAAACCTAAATCTAAAGCCTTGCCTTGTCTTGCCTAATACAGAGAAGCAGGCTATTCCACAATTTAGGACCAGCATGGCTCACACTCCAGTTTTAGTCGTACGTGAGGAGCTGCAAAAATAGCTTATCAGAGGACATCAATGACCTGTTCAATGCATGAACAACAAATAATAAAGCCCTAAAATCAAGGCTGTACTCTAGTGGAAGCCAATGGAGGGATGCTAGTATGGATGTAATGTGTTCATGTTTTTTAGTCCCAGTCAAAAGACTCACAGCAGAACTTTGGATCTGTGTAGTGAATTACAATAGTCAAAGTGAGAAGAAATAAATTTGTGGATCACTTTATCAAAACTGGGGAGAGAGAGAGAGACAATCAAGCAGAGTCTTTAAAGAGCAACTAGATTTTAAGAGATAAAGCAGGATATCATCAGCATAACAATGGAAAAAGATGCAAAGCTTCTTGATAATGGAACCCAGAGGGAGCATGTTCTAAAACAACAGTGATTTTCTTATGCTGGCACCATATTGTTTTGAAAGACCAGAAATATGTTTTAGTGTCTGTGCTCTTTCCTTTATTCTGCCTTTATTTCTAGGTAAAAGTGTAGAAGAGTTACGCACCTTACTCGTAGTAAGAAGCAGGGAACAATAAACTGGGAGCTTTTTCCATCCAGCCCAGTCATATGCCTGTCAGCCTGATGGATCACTGGGCTATAAAATGGGTAGAGCTTTTTACTTTTACTCACCCACTGGCTCTGATACATATACTTGTTGTAAGCAAACGTGATTCTAAACTTGAACTTTTTGGCTTAAAGTAAGAAAGACTTTGCTAATGGAATACAATATATTGTGTATCCTGTAGCGCTGATACTGTTATTAGGGATAATGTCAACTACAATTGATATACAATGATCTCCACAAGTTAGGTTTGCTTAAAAGTGCAGTATTTTTTAATCCTTAAATGTTTAATTTATTTATTTCACTTTTGTTTCTTTTGGAAAATGGTTAACAATCCTGAATGTTAAGATCTGTGCATTTATGTGAAAGATAGATTAGCAGATAACAGATATAAGAAAAATACTTAGACATTTGAATGTGGCCCAAAGCATTTTATCTGCCCTTTAAAAAGTAGCCTTGCTGTAGCATCNCCCCCCCCCTTTTCTTTTTTTTATTACTTATTTTGTTTGTTATAGTTTTCAACTTTGTAAAGCTTTGTATGTTGAATGTTTTAGTGGATGTTTCATACCTAAGAGGCTGTGTTTTTTCTTTCTTTTTTTTTTTTTTTTTTNTTTTTTTTTTTTTTTTTTTCTCTCTCAGGGTTGTTATGCTATTAGAACATTTGTCTTTATCCATCATACCCATAATCACAGTAAAGACTGTAGACTTGGTTGTTTTTGCTATAATAACAGCAAGGACTTTATACTTCCTACCATGAAAATGTGATTGCAGATAAGGACCTTGAGCATTCTAAAAGATCACAATCAATATGATGCTCCTCTGAATACAGGGTGAGACATTAAAACTTCACTATAACAAGAGAGGGAAACATATTCATACTTAAATACTTTATTCACTATGTTTGAGGGAAAGAGTAAGGGAGAATAAGTGAGAGTGAGATTTGGACATCTGTGCAAAGCCTAAAGGTACATTTCATTGGGAGCTGGGTATTAGTAAAGCCTTTCTTTGGGCCAGCTGTGTTTTAGATGGCCATATTTGGGACACAAATGTGCTGGGTTGAAGAATGTGCTTGGGGCTTGGAAACTATTCGAAGCCTGATAAGTTTGTAAAGCTTAAAGTTGATATTTTCTTTATAAGGATGAATATTTTAATGTTCAGTTTGGAACACCAATAATTTTCAAACCTTGTGAATGTTGTGTGGGTAGAATTCTCCTCTACCACTGCAGAGACCTGGGTTCAATTCCAGGTAACAGTTCATCCCAACAGTTTTGAGTGGGTATGCATGTTTGCATGCGATGAGGCAAGGGTTCTCAGGCTTGTTGTGTATTAATTATTCCTACTGGTAAGTCAGAGTGCCAGCAGGTGGAATCTGGGAGGGATAGTGCAAACCTCCCCCTTTTAGTAAAACTCAACTTTGGCAAGTGAAAAGAAGTGGCTGGTGACACTGTGTATTAAGGTTGTGCATGGCTGTCTACACACTCTGCATGACAATGGTGGAATTACAGTGATAAGGATTGCATGAACACAGATAGTTGGGGATTAAAAAATAGGAAAAAAAAAAAAAAANGGGGGGGGGGGAGAGAGAGAGAGATTTCAAAAAAGGAAAACAAAAGGATGAGTCAAAACATAAATTGTAATTATCTATGCAATTCAAAAGAAACATTATAGGCTGGACATCCATTCAGATCAGCTTTATACAATTCAGTTTTGAGGCTTTTTGTGTATTTTAGTATATCCAGCCAGCTGTCAGAGCTGTCTTAATTTGTAATTTGTCAACTGATGATGTCTTAGTTGTGTTTTACTAACTGCTTACATGGAAAATGTGTAAATGTGTCTGTGATGTCATCTATCCAAACTACCGCTGTGATAATTATGCTGATAAATAGCAATCAGAGATTTTAATTGGCATCATCAGCCTATGTAGTTACTACCTGTCTGAATGCACCTGTTTAATTATTGACTCTGAGAGAATTGTTCCTGTGCACAAAATATTGATTGGACTAACCCTAGCAAAAGCAATTGTAATATTTTCATACATTATCTGAAAAAAGTATTCCTTTGATATCAAAAGACAGTACATCATAATCACTTTAAGAGCAACAAGAAACACAAAACAAGATCAATTCAGCTCCCATAAATTTGCTTTATGGTCCCTATGGCCCCTCTTATTGGTACCTGTGAGCTGCAGCACAGCTCAAATTCAGACATTACATTAAAATGCAATGATAATTGAAGAAGCTCCCAGGTGACTGGCACTGCAGAGGAAGCACTCTCAGTGTTATCCCAGCCCATATCCTGTTGTGCTAATGTTTCAGACCTTGGCAGAGACAACACACGCCAGGCACCGGAGAAGAGACGGTGAGGAGGGATGAGGAAGTGAAAATATAAGCCTGAGCTAGATAGCTTGATTTCTGACTTCTTATATGCATCTACAGGAGAGCACCAGTTAAGAAACAATGGAAAGGAATCATTAAATATCACTAACATTAAATATTAAATTATGTTGAATTCTGGGGGTTCTGCTGTTACTTCTGTAATGTACTGTATCTTTTTCCTTATTCTGCAAACTCCATTGTTTAGTCCACTTCATGAAAAGAAGTTGAAATTCACATGTGAATGTAGAAAGTTGCAGCTGTACACTTGTAGTTATTATTGCGCCCCCTATTTTCTAAGGATAGCGACAGTCTGACAGCAAATAAGTCCTAATTGGAGCTACAGGCCAGCGTGGCTTCAGGTTTAACTTTTTTAACCCACTTTGTGTCATGAACATGTACATTTACTAATAATTATTGTGGTTATAATAGTGCTCTGTAATCATTACATGATACAATTCCAGCAATTTGGAGGTGACACTCTCTCCTTCAGTACAGAGAAAGTGTCATCATGTGTTACACCCTTCTGCCTGACAAACCTCTCATTAAATTAACAACCTGGCATCAACCATCCTAATAACAGTGTTTCTGGTGTTATTTTAATGTGTGAGAAATCACAGTAATAATTATGAAGGATGAAGTTATGATTTTAAAAAATTAAATGTCAAATAAGGATGGACTACAGTTAGGTAGAGTACGCCTGCACACACACATACAGACCTGCATTAAAAAAAAAAAAAAGNTTAAAAAAAAAAAAAAGTGCATGCATTCATCTACTTATGGAAACCCATTATCCCAATTTTGTCACAGAAATAAAGAAGAACAAATAAGTAAATATTGTTTTTGTTTATGTATGCATGATTATCCAGACAAAATATAAAAGCAATAGAAATACGGTAACTACTTCTATTGAGCAGGTCACAGAGGAACTTTTGAAACAAATCTTGTAGCTAATTATCACAGATCTGAGTACCATGACCCTAATGATTCACTAATGCAGTCTCTGCACGATGGATAACATTACTACCTTTCACTCTGATTAAAATAGCTAATGTAAGTACAGTATAGAACGTACCTTGAGTAATCAGACACATCAGGGTGACATCGGGTGATACTTCCAGCATCCAAAATGATGGCTGCTGGAATGAATATGAAATTAGTGGAATGACTAAGTTTAAAATATATATAAGTATAAAATATGACTTAAAATGTGACTGTGGAATAAATTTAATGCACAGTATAAGCATATGCATAAGGTAAAACCAAAGAAAAAATAATAATTGCTCAACAGTTGGCTTAGTTATGTGCTGTGGTTTACTTTTTTACACTTACAAAATATGTAAAACAGTTTAAAATTACTCTCCCTTTCAAAACAGATGAAATATTAACATATTTCAATATCTTCATTTTTTTTTTTTTTTTTNCTTTTTTTTTTTTTTTTTAATTCAAGCATGTCCACTTTTGTTTAATTGAATGTATTTGTGAATAGACAAATCATTTTTGAATCTAACTACATTTCTATACATGAATTCAAATGAACACAATATTTTGGCTCAAATAACGACGAAGAAATCTCTTAATAATGCAAAACAAATAATGACAGAACTCAGCATGCTGAGTTGCTTGATTTCCTAATGATGTCTAAAAATCCCATAATTTTTGACTACTGAAGTTGTACACACTTCACAACAGCCATATTGAACACTAGCACCACAATTAAACACTATTTATTTTTCTTTTTACTGTTCCTGACCAAAATCCAAACCAATATCTGCCTTGTACATTAGCAATACACATACTGGACCAAGCCATTACAGAAAGATTTTTGGCTGTGAGTGTAGTTACAATATGCAAACAGATAAGTTTGTGTGAAACTATTCTGTGTATTTTACACAGTAAGAGTTCAAGTAGAAATCTCTTAGTTTTCAATTCATATCCTATCTAAAAAAATAAAAAGAATCAGATTAGTGGTTGATGCTGCTGTTGTTGATAATAGCAGTGAAGCTGTGGGTGTAATTGAAAAATGAGTATTCTGAACACATCAATCCTCTGACACCAGACTAGACGCAGGGGAACAGATAAATGGGAAGTATGGGAAATAATTGCTTCATACTAAGGCAAGTCAGATTGTCATCACTGTCCATTTCACTCATCAGGCATCCCTCATCTCCTCCCTCAAGAGCAAGCCATCGATCCCCCAAAGGATTCAAGCACATGCAGATGTACAGCAGCACCTACTGGTGGTTGTGAATAAATGCAGTAGATTATCTCCTTAAGTCTGATAAGGTGGTGTATTCTTGTAAACTTGCCATAAATAAAATTGACTACAATTAATTTTCTACTGTTATATTTTATTATCTGTTTTTTTCTCACGCACAAGGGATAGNAAAAAAAAAAAAAAAAAAAGCTCGGAGAAGAAGAGACATGGTGCACAATTGGCAGAGGCATAAAACCAAGAGAATCAAATTAATAATAAATATGAAGGGCACTCATTAGAGCAAATACCTCTAAGGCTCAGCAAAGCAAAGTCTAATATACTGACTTAAAGAGAAACAACAGAGAGAAACAAATAATAATGATAAGACTTAATGATTTTATTTGTCATAAGAAATTTTTTTTGTTTGTTTGTTTTTTGTTTTTAATTTTTACAGTTTATCCATATGGAAACCAAACTGCACCTACTCACAGTCTTTTTTTTTAATATACTGATATTGTTGTATTACTTATATATTAATTGACAAAAAATATTTAAAACATTTTAAAATTCCTTGATCTGTCCCTGAAATCAGATCAGCACCAAAACTAGTTTATGACTTTTGAGTAATCTTGCTGAAAAACAAACAACAGTGATAATGTAAAAGGGTGAACCCTAAAGCATGTTTCATTACAAACAGCAAACATAAACAATATCTTCATTATGAAAGTAACACAACACTGTAGTTTTGTTTCCAGCATGATTCAGGTGTAGAAGCAAAAGATATATGAAAGTTTACAAATGTGATCAGTATTTCATGATTTTGCATAAAGCTGTTTGGAAGTTTGGGCATTAATAATGTTTTACTAACTGCATCTAAAGTTAAAGTTTAACAAAGTTCCATGTACTCACATAAAATCATATCAAAGAATATTATACTTTGTTCTAAGATTATACACTTTCAATAAGAGATAATATTTTCAGAGAACATGTGTAAATACAATAGAGCCTGAATGAGTCGTCACAGGACTGTGACATTGTTTCTGTCACCATAGATTATGCACTGTGCATACTTTGACTGACTGACTGTAATCTTATACTGTAACTCTAATCAGTCAGACCAGTATACAACAAACCCTCCTTCCTGTAATAAGGATGATGAGCATCAATCTGTTCCCTCAAGTGCACCACTTTTTAATTTAAAGATCAATTAGCATCACACAAACAGAGGCATCAGAGTACTGTTTCCTTCAGTTTGGGAAAGTATTGTTGACACATGAAGCTGAGCTGTGCTCATGATCTCACATTTTAGGAATGAAATGACCTATCAGATACAATGAGGATGATAACAGACTATCTATAGATACAACAATAGATACAACAACCTGGGATTCTTCTCATAATTATCAGGTGCCTTATTAATGTGAACAGAAGAATTTGCATATAAAATCACAACAAATACACACTCATTCTTCAACACCAATGGGCATAATCCGAATAATCTCCAACTTGCTTGCAGACATCCATGTTGTTTCCAAAAGTGTATGGAGGAAGCTCAAAGCGTCTGTGTCCTTCAATGTATTCTTGAAGACGCTTGGGGTTTGTTACACAGTATTTAGTGGCAAGTGTGTAATTACTTGAATAAAAGTTAATATGAGAACATCAAAGGTGCTCCGCATCTTATTTTCTGTTTCAAAAGTTGAGCCAGAGGATTTAGGATTGAAGTAATAATACCCATTTTGGCCTGTCTGATCATAATACTGCTACCAGTATAATGATGCAGTAAATGATCTTTTAATTTCCATTATTAAGCTAATGAGTTGACAGCCTGTGAAGATTATCATTTCATGAAAAGTTCTTCATGCTCTTAATAAGCAGTTCATTATATTTCCTAATGTCCTACACCTCTGTACCTACTCTAAAATTGTGTAATTTATTCACCGCCCTTGATCCTCACCTCCTTGGTCTTTTGGCAGGAAATTGGATTGAGAAAGCATGTGCTGTGACACAAGAGGAAGCCTAGCCACCAGATTCTCATTATGCCCTTTCAAATTTGTAAAAAAAAAAAAAAAAAAAAAAAAATCAAAGGGAAAAACAATTTTCTATTCATATGCATATCCAGTTCACATGTGAAAATGGGATTGCAAGGGACATCCATTATCTTTCCAATATGAAACCAGAAGAATGGAGAGGCATGCCCTTGAAACACACTCACTTAGCTTTTGCATATAATATCAGACTGCTACTTTAAAGAGAAGGACAGAGAATGGTGGGGGGAGACAGTGGCAGGAGGTTATATTTGTAACTTATACCAATATTTTGTTTTACACATGACCTCACAGCAGGACGACTCTGGCTTTGAATCCAGCAGGAGCCCTTCTGTGTGGAGTTTGCATATTCTCCTCATGTGGGTTTATTCCAGGTGCTCTGGTTTCCTCCCACAGTCCAAACAGATGCAGGTTATATGGCAAAAAAAGCTCATATCAAATTCTGGAGATTTCTGTTATTGATGCATTAACATGTACCATATACCTGTTACAGAAAGTGCACAACAAACGTACCACATGTATGTTAATGTATTAATAATTTAACACTGACAGGGATGATTGTTTTTTTGTTTTGTTTTGTTTTTTTTTTGTGATATTGGTGTTATAACCTTCAACCACACACCACAATGAACTGGTTCTTAATGCCCTTAATGTATACAAAGAAAAGAGACGTATGTTAATATTAATAATCTTTGTTACAAAAAATATTGTGTCTTCCAGTACAACAGCTCTGACGAAATGAAAGAATGGTCACCATTACACCACCACAACCCCCCACCCCACCCCACTCCACCACTACCCACCCACCCAAATAAAACATCAATGTTATTATGGGGTGCAGCACATTCGGGGCTCACAACTTAACACTACTTACAGGTAAGGCAAACAACAAGAGATACCAGAAACGTATAGCCAACTATCTTGGCATTGTTAAATCAATAAATCTAAAGCAGTGATTCACTTTCTGACAAAATCAAAACTAAAACTTCAACAACTTCATCCAGTTTTCATACCTAGCTGGTACATGCATACATCCTTGATAACATACTGAATGGGAAACAGAAAGGCGATTTACAAGAGACTAATCAGCTCTGTTTCCTGAGGAGGTTCAGGTACTTCAATGTTTACAGCAAAATGTTACAAATCTTTTATCAGTCTGTTGTGGCAAGTACACAAAGGCTGGCTCGTGCTGAGAACAACACTGGACCCACTGGAATCAGTATTGGAGTGGAGGATGCTGAATGAAATGCTGTCAAACAGCAGAGTTAATTCAGTAACAGACAAGGTCAGCTCTGCTGTGACCTGTTGTCACTCTGTATAACCACCAGTCTGTGTCAGGACAGAGAGAATCACGCTCTGATACTCAGGTTTCTCTTATAGACTTTGACTGACTGTAAATACACATTGTAAAATTTACATAGTTATATCAATAGAACTGTAAATTTGAGATATATATCTTTGTCCAAGTTTATTACGTACATATTGGGGTATAGGCTCACACCAATACAACTATAATATACTTGTGAATTCTATTTTGCACATACTTTGTATATTCACAGAGTTATATCAGTATAGCTGTAAATATTGCTGCACATTTATGCAAATATAACTGTTATACAAATGTTAAAATTCTACAATGCAAATATTTCTACATTCATAGAGTTATTAAATCAACATGTTAAGTTTTACTTTTTTTTTTTTTTTGTTTTTGTTTTTGTTTTTTACTTATATGATATGACCAGCACTCCCAGTGTAAACAGAACATTTGCACTTGCACGACTTGCACTAACTGTGGACAGAACATTACCCGGCACCAGCGTACATATATTAGAGATTGGCTCTATAGCTTTTTATTTTTAGTTACTTCTGGCTTTTTTTTTTTTTTTTTTTNTTTTTTTTTTTTTTTTTTTTCAATTACACATTTAAAGGGTCAAGTCAAGTTCAGTCAAGTTTATCTGTATAGACCAATATCACATTAAATGTCTCAAAGGGCTTTACGGGTCCACACATCAACGCTTCCCAACTCAGCCCAAGCTCTCTATGAAGAGAAGGGAAAAACTCCCTAAAAAATAAAAAAAGATGTTATCATATGAGGAAAAAATGAAACAACCTCGGGAAAGGCAGAGAGATTCCCTCTCCTCGAATGGCCTGGTGTGCAATAGTAGTTGGTTTCCTGTTATGCTGTTCTCTGTCATTCATTGAGTGTTCTTATTTGACTTTTCATGACCTTTGTGACATGGCTTATCTATCTATCTATCTATCTATCTATCTATCTATCTATCTATCTATCTATCTATCCAATTCACAAATAAATAAATAAAAATAAAAACCTTAGAAACTGGATTCCACCCTCACTAAATGATCAGATTCTTTACCAGTAAAAACTTTTAGAGCTTCATCCTACATTGCTGATGGTCACGTGGTTCACTCATTATCACTCATACACCAGCAGGCCAGCAGAGGGACGCGCATCAGCATCTCTCTGACTTTCTGCAGTTTGCTGTAGTTCTCAGGTGGGCGGAGTCTGTGTTCATCCTGCCAATAAACGAAAGTTAAAGTAAAAAAGTTGCTCGGAGATCATCTGGATGTCAATCAGCGGGAAGGCTCAGCGGTGGACGACTTCACACACACACGTACACACACAGTGAGTAAAAGTGCTTTTTGTTGCTACAGTATGGTGCTTTGAATTGAGTTTGTTTGTTGACAGTAATTTAACGCTCTTGATTGGCTTTGCGGAGCTTCGTAATGAGTCCATTTAACACAATGTTCTCACGTTTGGCCCTTCCATTAGAGTGTTTTCTCTGGTTGGGTAGATTGAGATGGAGTGGCGCCAGCAGAGCAGCTTCAGCTGTGCAGACGCTTTCCAAGAGGCTCAGCGCTGGATTGAGGTAATGTTAATTTTTTATCTTTAATCTCGTTGTTTCCCTCAGAGACTTGTGTACTCGTCTTCATTTGTCACTCTGCAAACCACTAAAAAAAACACCCCACTTTGCAGCGTTTGGCCTCTCAGTCACTTTACTCTGAGTGGAGGCAGGAAAAGTTTAGTTTCGCTTAATGATTCAGATAGGTGGCTTGTTACATTTTGTGTTTCATTAGTTTTCATAATATGTAGAAATAAAATAGGCAAAACCTGCCAAAAGAGAAGATTCTGACCTTTATCAAGTCCAAATCCTGAGTAGAAACAGTTTTAGTCTCTGGAATTTAAGTAAAAAAAAAAAAAAAAAAAAATCTGCTCTGTGCATAAAATTATTTTACACACAATAAAAGCATAGCACTACAGGCCAGAAGTTTGAGGCCACCGTTTTACAATTTATTGTGTAGGAAATAAAAAAAAAAAATAAAAAAAAGTGTGTATATATATATATATATAACTAATTAGTTTTCAAGAGCACATTCTGTAGCCACTGTGGCTTAAGAAATGATTTTTATGATTTTTAATGAAGGCATGCCCAGTCTGTATTACTGCACTGGCACTCCAGTTGTGTTCCAACTCNCCCCACATGTAAAACATGGGGGGGGGTTCAGTAATGCTGTGGGAGTGTTTTGGGGGGGAGAGATCTGGACTTGGACTTGGTCCAAGTTAAAGGAATTATGAAGAAAGAGAATTACCATTCCATCCTTCAAAGACACATGATTGAATCTGGTTTATGAACGATTGGTCAAAATGCCATTCTTCAACAGGGCAATGATCCAAAACATTTATCAAAATGATGCCAAAATTACATTCATTCAAAACAGCCGCAAAAGGTTTTGAGAATTATGAGTTGGCCAGAGGGGGGGAACTTTGACAAAACCAAAGTCTTGAGCCTGAAATGACTTCAAAGTGCTTGTATATTGACAAATTCTTCTTGAAAACTAATTACTTACATTTATTTTATATATTTTTGTAATTTACAATAAGTAAATGTGGAGTAAATTGTAAAACAAAGTGTACTGATGATTTATTTTATTTAGTTATTTTTTTTAGTCTGGGGGTGGCTTCAAACTTCTGGCCTGTAGTGTTTATGGTGACTACATAAATGTAACAAAATTCCAAAACTACAGTTCACTTATGGACTTGGAGTTTTCACATGTGGATTTAATTTTTGAGCTGGGAAAAGGTGATGCTACATACTTCAGTACTCAGTACTTCAAGTCTGATTTTTGTCAAAAAAGTGGAAAAAAAAAAAAACTGCCAGTTATTTCAGTCTGTTTCCAAGNTCTGATTTTTGTCAAAAAAGTGGAAAAAAAAAAAAACTGCCAGTTATTTCAGTCTGTTTCCAAGGCAGATCAACTTGTTTGAAGAATTTTCTAAACATGATTGTCAGTATCTTAAAACAACACATAAAACTGAGCTACAATCATGAAAATTACACTTGATTATTAAAAAAACTGCCCCAGTTCTTGATTGTCATGTAATCCATTTTTCACTGAGTCAGTCACTCTGTAAACATCACACGAGAGACCTCAAATGTCACTTAGCTGTTTCTGAGGCCTTGTTTGTTGTTGCAGAAATGGTAAGACTTTCACAAACACAAATCAGTAATCCTTGATAGGATTTTTTCCTCAGTGCAGCTGGGGGGTTAAAAAAAAAAAAAAAANAAAAAAAAAAAAAAAAAAGTGAAGAGTAAAAAGGGTATTGACACACGACAAGACTGCGATTCAACCCTCCTAAGCTTAAAGGACCATGCCACCATTTTACATGTTTGATCCTAATATATTCAAACATACATGTTACGTTACTGACAAGCATTTCCCAAAGGATAAAACCATATTTCAGCTTTCCTGATATTTTGCAAAATCTCTTAATGTTTCAAAATCAAATACTCAACTGATACACCCATCTTAAAAATCGATGTTTCACCTGCTAATAGTTACTCAAAAATATGAAATCATGGTTGTTAAAAATTTTTGATAAATGTAGGTCTTCTTTTGGGACTATTCCCCAGTGTAGACATCCATTCATCTGCGCTTTATATTGCGCTTAAATGCTAAAATTATGAAGCTTTGAAAACAAACATATACATGTTGTTCACAATAATGGATTACCTATTCCAAGAATGTTTCAAGTATCAACAAGTTGATTTTAATAGTGTACCAGAATAAACTGAAACCAGTGGTGGTCTGGAAGGTAGGAAAAAAATGTTTTTTAACTTACCATTTCAGTAGTATGCTTTCGGAAATGATTGTCAGTAACCTTACATGTATGAAAATTGAGTCTATTATGCTCAAACATGCAAAATGGATGGTATGGTCCTTTAAATTGAACTAGCATGACAGGCTTATCTTTAAATGCCAATGCAAAATGCACCTTGATAAGAGTCAGGTGAGTGTGGCTGACACAAAGATGTCCTATGTGATATTTTTTATGTCCAAATCTGTATTATTTGACTGCAGGGGGCATAAAGCTTCAGAAGGAAATGAGCATAGATGGAAGACAAATAATGTTTAGGGGAAAAGAGAAGATGAACACATCTGCCAGCATTCACCTGTGGGATTTATTTATTTATTACAAATTTGACCACTACAATGAGATTAATTGCCTATTTTGTTAATTTGATTGATCAGTATAAGTGCATTGATGCATATGTTACACGTTAAACAACCATGGTGGTTTTGCATGTTTTAGCCCAAAATATATATCTTGTTACATTCTTTCCCCAAACATGATACTGGAGCAGCAAATATTAGAATTGTTTTTCCTATCTTCCTGACTGCCATTGGTTTCAGTTCACTGTAGGCTATTAAAATCAACTTGTAGAAACTTGAAATGTGCTTGAGATACGTAATCTATCACAGCAAACATAACGGCTGTTAAATTGTTTTGTTGAAGTAACTTTATTTAACTAGTCCAACACAGAGCTGCATGGAAAAAAATGTATGCTTCCGGCAAGGAATATAGTCCCAGGAGAAGATAGCTTTCACCAAGAAATTAAAAACGATGTGCCTTCTCCATTCAGACATATGTATTAGCAAGCAAACCATTAAATTTTAAGGTGGGTGTATCACCTGAACATTTAATTTCAAAAGACTGGGGATTCAGCAAACTAACAGTTTGGCAATACTTTTTTGTATTTTGGAAAATGGCTGTCAGTAACGTAACATGTCATATTTATTGGGCTTAACATGCAAAATCACATGTATGGTCCTTTAAGCTGAGGTGCACAGGATGTATTCAGTAGGTTTTGGATAGACATAGTTGTAGGTCGTGTTAATACATTTTCAGGCTTGTTATAGGCTGTTCCTGTCTAGGCTCAGAATACACAACCACAACCAATGACTACAACTTACAGGAAGTGGATGCTGAATGTTGACCAAGTCTAAATAGGCCCATGATTGACAATTGTGTCCAAGTGGATTGTTACGAGAATGCTCGCCAACACTTTCTTGGCAGCAAGCCCATGCCAATTTTACCCGTCTATTTCCCTGCACTGATGGATGAAAGGATGGATGAACAGTGATGAGGTGTGTGTGTGTGTGTGTGTGTGTGTGTGTGTGTGTGTGTGTGTGTGTGTGTGTGTGTGTGTCAGACAGGAGGGAAGCACAGAGTGTTCGTGTCAGGAAAATGGTTAAAGATGTCATAAATCCTTCCTTGTGTCAAACCACAGTGTGAAAGTCATTGCTCTAATATTCTGTTCCAGATTTCAAGATGTTAATTTTCCATCATTTTCAAATGTCCACAAACTGCAGTTTATCATTAGGCTAGTCACCACAGCACTTACACATGAATGTTTGCTCTGTGCTTACTTGGAGCCAACAGATTAAAATGGATTTGCCTTTTCAACATGATGTAAATAGTAAACTTGTAATTGTTGCATAATCTTGGCCATTTAGTGTGCAGTGAATCAAAAACAGAACTGTCCAGTTTTTAATGAAGCTTTCTCTTGTTTTGCTGCTGTGCACATTTTCTGCTCATGCAGGGACAGTTATGTGATTACAGCTTAATGTTTCTAAAATTGTTATAAAATTTGATTTTGCAGTATTTTTTTACAACTGTATACTAAATCATGTAACTTATGAGATGCCTTTAATACATCATTAATGTTGGCTTCATCAGCATTCGTTTGTCTTTCTGTTTGTCATCTGGATATTTTAAAAAAGTAGTGGGGGGATTTTGATGAAATTTTGTAGAAAGGAACATCAGCTCAATATGAGATGTTGAGATTGAGATGTTTCACTCTTTTAATGTTCCAAAATAGGGCCTTTTTCAACATATTAAACCATTTCTTGAAAACAAAGATACCAATCTTATGAAAAATTTAGGCATGTATATGATGGATGATCGTAAGGTACAATTTAGCAACAGATCCAGATATTAATGCTCAGACAGGGGTCACATTTTTGGTATCACTGCATTAACAAATTAGGCTACAAACATGTAACCACAGCAGCTGTACTTGAGGTTTGAATGTAGAATAGATGTGTGTGTGTGTGTGTGTGTGTGTGTGTGTGTGTGT
Organism: Lucifuga dentata; assembly: GCA_014773175.1. Taxonomy (NCBI): domain Eukaryota; kingdom Metazoa; phylum Chordata; class Actinopteri; order Ophidiiformes; family Bythitidae; genus Lucifuga; species Lucifuga dentata. Next base: position 150,633 of record VXCM01002973.1, on the reverse strand, counting down.
GTGTGTATGGAACAGCAATCTTGATGACTAAGCCAAATTTCTCCTTGGAGATCAATAAAGTTGACCTTGACCTTGATCAGTGTGTAGTTAAGATAATGCTGATTCATGGATTTGACATATTTTTAACAGTTAAAGATATAAATCTAGCAGAAGGTGATGTCCATAATACAGCTGTACAATGATTTTTTTTTTAATTTTATTTATTTTTTATCTAACTTTTATTTAACCAGATAACTATCATAGAGACTTAAAATCTAGTTTTCCAAGGGACACCTGGACAATTTGCATGATAAAGCTTTTTTGATTTAAAGGTAATGATAGTAAAATTCTGGCTTTATATTTTCAAAAAAGTGAAGTCAGAGGACTGTTGGGTGTATGCACGCTCTAGTGCCCTTTAGTTTATGCTTTTTGACTGCATAACTAGTTCAGTATCCCTGCTTGTTGGCAGATCATGGCGAGCTAAAATTCTGCAACACACTTCAAATATTTGATTGTAAATATATGATTGAAACACAGCATAATTAATCTTTCAATAGGCATAAAAAGCCATTACAAAGACTTGAGATTCTTTGAATAATCATTTGAGTTACATAAGCCCATTAAAAACCTATAGGCATGTCCTTGTTTGATAGGATCATTTTCCAAAACAGTTTTGATCATTTTCTTTATTGGCGAAGCTGAAATAAGGAACTTAAACTGTACTTCAGTTGTTGGTTCTTCTTTCATCTGAGTCACCCATGTGGAACAACATGTTTAGTCAGAGCACCATTTAGCCATGCCAGTAATGAGGTTGTTGCAGTAATGAGAGGCAGCCTTCTTGAATCAGGCGGTCCGGTCAGTTCATACCTTCGGTCAGCTCTGTGTATTGTACCATCTCTGTGCTGTTTTTAGTGTCTGCCTCATATATTACTGAGATGCAGTACATGTGCACCCTAAAACAATTTGGAGAAATTAGCAGTAGTATCAACCTCTTCAGTTTTGATATTACAGGTTAACTTGGCAGACTTGAAGGTGAATTACACATATTTATTTTGCTCATTTATCTCTACGTGACCACTCTCTTATCACAGGAATACTGGTGGGGATTCTGGCTTTGACCTTTGCACTCATTTAGGAGACCTTCTATTACAAAGGTAGCTGTCTGCAGTATAAATCAAAACATATGGTTGAAAATGATTTGAATCTGTGGTTTCATTAGGGTATTTGCTTTATTAAAATGACCAATTAAAGTTTGGTGCTGTAGAACAAAACAAAAGTAGCTCCACCACATGATTGTGTTGTATGGTGTTAATTTGGCACCACATTTTCTGCATGATTCCACTGAGAAGCATCCTTTCCATGTCTGCCCAGTTCTACAAAAAGATTTTGTGATTATGAATTCCTGGGGGGACTAATTAGTGAGAAGAATAGTCTTTTGGGGCCCTCTGTTAGTTATGGAGCTGAACTTTAATAGCCCCATTTTTATGTCCTTGTTACAAAGGTCCCCAGTCTGCTGCTTGTTTTTGTCATGTAAAATCTTTCAGTTTATGTTGTTTTCTTTGTGTTTCTACCAAACATTTCAGATGTTGGTAGGAATGTGGGATGATGGTCTGCAAACATGATTATTATGGGTTTAGTGTTTTTGGTAGTTGATTTTTTTTTTTTTTTTTTTTAATTATTTATAGAGAATACTTTATTAGACCAAATCATAATTTTGTGCAGTAGTTTTGGGATTTTAAGCATTTCAAACTTAAAATTACCTGGATCTTTAAATTTATTCTCATATGTTTTAACTGTTCAGAACAAAGAAAGAATAGTTGCTTTCTTTTAACCACTCAGATTTTTTTTTGCTTAGTTTTTGCCACAATAAGGTAGGTAGGTGTGTCTGTGTGTGTGTGTGTGCGCGTGCATGTAAAATGTTGTAAATCATTGTAGAGCTGTATGCAGTTTACTAGGAATGTGTGTCCACCACATTCAAGGAATATTCAGAACATTAAAATGCACTGCATCTCCCACAGTGTTTTTATGTCAGAGTGAATCTAGTTGAGATTTTTATGTCTTCAGGCTAAATATCATGGATGCAGTGTTTCATTTACTGCTTGTGTCATAACATAAGGCAATGGATGATCTGAAAATTAGATGTAGGCAGGTGTCACTGCATGCTGTTATGTGGCTACTGTGATAAATCACTTTTTGGGTTTGAACACAATTTTAATGGTGGCAAATAAAGGAATGCAAGGACCCAGTTAAAAAAAAAAAAAAAAAAACTTTCACTGTAATGGCATGAATTATGAATGCATTGTTTTTATTTATTTGTTTGTTTATTTTAGGAAGTGACTGGAAAATCATTTGGCAGCAATGTCTTCCGTGCTGCTCTTGAGAATGGAGTCCTGCTTTGCGAGTAAGTGAAGAACGACAGCACTTGAATCCAATGTAGGCTTGTTGGATCGCTTTAACAGAAAGAGGAGCATTACGAATTTACCAGATCAGCTTGGCTGTTTTCCAGACAATTTTCAAAGCTGAAGCTAAGTTACTGTGAAAATTTATTCTTTTACTGTAACTTTGTCATAGTCCAAATTTCAGCTTGGCTTCAACAGCCTCAAACCAGCTTAAGAAATGGCATTTGTCCAAAGCTGCACCCTAGAGATTCCTCATTATGACTCCACCATGCCAAGAAGTTAAGGTACATTACAAAATAAAGGCAGATATGTTTTGATTCATTATAACTGGTGTAATATGACTACATTAGGCTAGTTAACCTAAAATGCATCAGTCTATTTTTTTTTTTTTTACTACCAACAGAATTGGTAATAAATGCATAAAAATAATAATAAAAATAATAACTGTGATACATATTATGTAATATTGTGGATCATCATAGGCTATTGGTCACTCAAGTATCTTTTTACCATCTACATACTAATAGGATATGTTGTTTTCCAAAACTGTGCCATATAAATGAAAGTAATGAGATATTGCACAAACAAAGCATTTTTAAAACTTTAAATCATTTTAAACTTCTCAATATTGAAGGATATTGTGGTCATTGTATATATTGTACATATAAATATGAAGGCAGTTCAGCTTCAAATATTTCTGAGTTGTGAGCAGCTTTTTTTTTTTTTTCCATTTTATTGTTAGTTTTATTGAATGATGCACTCATTTGCTTTCATTTAATTTCTCAATGTAATCTGAACGATTCACATTTCTCACTTAGGAAGAGTGTTAATGAATCCAGCTCAAGATATTCATCTATGATGCTGAGATAAATAGAGGGTCTTGCTCTCCCCTTACAAGTAGTTTGAAAAATCGTAAGATCTGTTCTTTCAGCAAGTTCTTGTAGGTTTAATGTTTAATATTCGGTCTCTTTATCCTCTTCCCATGCAAATAGAACCTAGCATCCTCAGCCTACAGTGTTGTGTGTTTCTCAACTTGTAATAGTTGAAATCATAAGCCTGAGGCTATTTTTCAAGTACTACGGTTCCCGGGTTATCTTGATTACTTTCCTGGATGAAACCAAGAACAGGTATAGTCCGGCATCCAGATTTTCAGGTTTTACTCAGCCGAATTACCCAGATAAGCAAGTTAATCTGCTTTTTCCTGTGTTTACTGACATAAAAACATATTTCACAGCATGAGAATACATTAATAGCTTAGATTAATTTATTGTTTAGCATTTCTCCCTTAAGATTAGTTTATTAATTTGGAAGTAATAGCAGTTTCTAGCCGTGTGTTGAGTTTTGGTGGTGGCACTACCCTTTTGTTCACATTGCATCTCATAGTCAAGGGTCCCCCTAGACTTTTTGGGCAGAGGAAGGACCATAGATTTTCCATGCACATTAATAAAAGGTAATATATACTTATTTTGGCCACACACATTCAGAGAGAAATAAAAGCCTATGAGAGTTTTCTAGAACTCTGCTCACTGGGTGTGGCAGAACCGTTAATATCCTGCCATGCTTTGTCTCTGGCTTTGTTTGTGGCGGCAGTATTAGCTTTTTAATTTAATTATTTAGCTGAAAGTTTTGTGGAACTTATGTATCCAGGATTTATTTCCCAAGTACATTGAAGTTGGGTTATTCATATTAATCCTCACCCTAATTAGCTTTGTGGAATGGGACCCTGATGGTGTAACACACCAAAGCTCTCACAGACATGCAGCCTAAATCAGGAATATGTATAATCTCTAGCTGTTTTCTAATTTTATTATGTTCACTTACAGTCTGATCAACCAGTTAAAGCCTGGCCTCATCAAGAGAGTGAACAGGCTGTCTACTCCCATTGCTGGGCTGGTGAGTGTATGACCTAAATTTCTTTACCATGCGATTGTGTCTGTGTGTTGTATATTGTGAGGTACCTGTTACCCAGGAAGTTGACACTTTGTGTGGTTTCCTGTTGAAGTCACTGAGACATTGTTGCCACAGAATCTTGAGGCTACATTTCACTCAGCTCAGGTATTGAATATCAAAGTTGTTATTGAGAATAAATGTAAATGCAGATTTTTATTTTGGCCCCCAGCTCTGTTTTGGTGGCTCCCTGCAAGCATAATTGTTAAAACTGCCTAAAGCAAGAGCAGGGAAAGATCAATTGTGACCTCCCATTGGGTGCCAATAAATATATAGAGCCCAATGATGGATGCTTGAGATGCAGTGGCATCAGCATCTCAGCATGTGTTATCCTATTAACTAAAAATTGCATTTACTTTACATGACTGCTGAACATTTCCCTCTATTAAAGTTCTGAAACAGTGACTGCTAGGAGGTAAGTACAATATATAAAAACTTGCTGAGACTTGGAAGTTGCTTGAGCTAATCTATCCTATCACAGTGAAATTTTAGTTTCATTTATTTATTATTTTGGATTACTTTGGTCATATGTATGTTATCATGCCATAATTCAGTTGAGATCAGGTGTTATTCTGACTTACTTGCTAGTTAGTGCTACTGCCTGAACTAGCTGAGATGTTACTTCAGTCTACAGTAGCTAAGGTACTAGGGTTTCACTTCATTAAAGTGAAACTTGAAGTCCTTCTTTCTGCAGGATTTGCAATATAATCACTTGTTAGTAACTTATCCTTTGAATTGTCTGGCTTTAACTTTGACTTCTTATGTTCTGCCATCTAGGACAATGTGAATGTTTTCCTGAAAGCCTGTGCAAAACTGGGACTAAATGAGGCACAGTTATTTCACCCAGGAGACTTGCAGGATCTGTCCACTCGTGTAACCCTCAGGTATAACTGTCTCCATGAAGCAGTGTTGTGTCAAATGGTGTCAAACATGTATGTGCATGCGTGATTGTAATGTTGATTCCAAATGCTACTACAACATGTATATGTCATGTCAAGGATAAATGGAGATGTGAACACACAGCCTTTGGATCAATGGTTTCCAGTCCGTAAAACACTACAGCAGCTAACTGCATTTACTTCACATCTCACATATAAAATAGTCTCAGAATCAAAATGAGCAGACGCTGGATCCTAAGAGCATCAGCATTTAAAACGATTCATCTAGATGTCCATTTATTATATTTAACCCCTGTTATTTATTTTACTTTGTCAACATTGGCCTCTTTCAGACATGGAATCTGATAAATCACTGGCATCACCTACTTTTTCAAAGTAGTGGCTTTTGGCCATTTAGACATAGGCTCCTGTATGGCAAAGTGCCATAAAAACTTTGTTCAATAATCCCAAGACCTTTATGCCTAGAGTTGCATGTCTCGCACGATATATGGCAGGAAGTTGCATATGATACATGAGGTGAAAAATTGTTTACAGCAACATGGCAAGCCAGAGTCAGTGGCACAATGCTCTCATGGAGTTTAGAGCTCTGCTTATTTTCTCTTGGAGAGCAGCTCTCTAACTTCTGGGTCAGACCAATTTCCTGCCATTTTATCATTTCTAATAAACGTATGATCTAGTCGCAGAATTTAAAGCTTCACTTCCTAGTCACACGTGGTCCACCACCTATACACAAAAATGTCTAACATCAGAGCGCTGTAATGTTGTGTGTGCCTTTGCTGGTAATATGACTGCATTTATTCACACTTGAGCCAAGAAAAATATTTTATGGAAATATTTCTAGTCCTACCTAGTAAAACTGCCAGCTCTACTTTTACAGAAAAATGACTCGGGGTCATTTTCAAACATGAGCTTGAAGCGTAAAATTGCCAGCCAATAACACAAAGGGGTGCATGTCTGAAAGGGGCTATAGTTGTGTATGACATGAAACTCCTGTTGTTACCCTTTGATAGCAGATCAAATATTTTATAACACACATTAAAATGTTTTCTTTCACTGCAGCTCAAGGGTTTTAATTGCAAGAGTCACATAGATGCTTTGCATTTATAAAGCCTTGTGCTTTGGCAGACAAGCTGTGGCTTTATATTAGTTAACAGCAAGTTCTTTGTAAGTTCTGATGAGCAGCTGCTTAATAGAATATTACAAATGTGTAGGCTTAAGATGCATCTGCAGTTTTATTTTTGTATAACTCTTTTATCTTTCATATAGCTGCAGCAGTCAGAACTGGTCCTTTTGTTTTCAGATCATTTCACTGTATTTTAGTGATGCTGAGGTATGAGGAGTATTACTTCTATTTGACCTTTTTTCTGTTATTTAGGAGAGATGAAAGCAACAGGAGACTGAAAAATGTAAGTATTGATTTTAGCCAAAGTTCAGTGGGGACATTCACCCTCCCGCTACCTCTTTCTATGATCTATCTATGCCACACCTTTGATTTACTATCCAGTATGATATTTTTCTGCCTTCTATTATCCTATCAGTTGAAAAGCTATGAATGAAGGTCTTTCTCTGTTCATTCCCTGTAAGCCTGAAGGGCCCATCATCGTTCATACAACACAGAACTTTCAGGGCAAAAAATGACATCTTGCAAGGCTCGAGACATGGTTACTACTCGTGATACCGTAAGGGGCCAGTGGGCACTTGGTGATGCAACCAGCCATGAGATATTTGGACCAGTTACATCAAGTACAGCCAGGGGGAAGTATAGAAGTCAAAAAGACTAAAGACGAACTATTCAAAGGGTTTCTAGGACGTGTTCACCTGCCTGTTCTTTTGTTGTTTCATCTTACATCCCTATCATGGGACCTTACAGCTACTGCACTGCTTCTTGCTTTACTAATCACTGCTGCCACTCCTGACACTGATTGCCAACATCCATCCATCACCTTCACCCACCACCAACATCCGATATCAAGGCTTCATGTAGAATCAATGTGATGAAGGTCAGTGGCTTTTATTGATGACAGAGTGCAGGGCTCATCCCAGTAATCAGGTGCCAGCCCCCAGAATTAAGTCTTGTGTTTTATAAACTTGTCTCTCCTCGTGTGTATGTGTGTGTGTCTGGGGGTGGGGGGGATTCCTGACAAGTTAGATTCAGTAATGAGGATGTTGATTAGAACACGTTTTCTTTGGATGTGGGCTTATTCTTTGAATGAAGCAATTAGAGCCAATTTGTGTTCTCCAGTGAAAGTTTGCATGCAGGTTTGCTGCCCGATACACTGACTAATTCATACACTAGACTGTAAAATTCTGAGAGCAGAGCTCAGCATTGTCTGCAGGAAAATCTGCATTCTCAACAACAAGAGAGTAGATTACATTCAAATAAAGTGAGAATTACTTTTTTTTGTTTGACATTGATGGCTGTTGCATATGCCTGTTTATAAGGGCCTTAAGTATTGCAGTTTGAGTTTTCAGCCTCTTTCATATGAAGTTATTTTATTACATACAGCTGAACTGAACTGAGTTAGTTTTCATCATTCCTCTGAATAATCTGATCTGTATTTATTGTGTTTGACATGAAAATCCAATAGTCTGTCATTATCTCATGATAAGCAAGTTACCAAAGCGATGACTTTTTGGATACATGGTTTAATAAATTAAGGGATTGGCTGAATTCTACAAATCATTATGAACTGGAGTTCAAAGATGACTTTATCTAAACTTTGACCTTTGATTGTGTTATGTGGCTCAGTGCATGAGCCCATGGAAGTATTTCAGTCTGAGAAGTCTGTGATTGATGCATACTCAGAATATTTATGGTAAAATATGGTCCTACGGCTTTTCCCGTTACATTTTGAGTTGAATTTGGCCCTTAGATGACAAGACTTTATAAGGATTTAATAGAACCCTAAGTGATTTGCAATAAATGAAATGATGCATGGCAGCCTTAACCTAAAGTAGTGTTACAAGCTCGTTTTCATCAGTGTAATGCATGCAATCCAATTCTGTTCTCTGTGTGAGGTAGATGGCAAACTATTTAGAAATAATGAACACACCCTATCCCTTCACTTAAGACAATGAAATAAACCCCTAATACTCTCAGGTTGTACAAATAAGGGAAAACTAGAACTATGTTGAGCAGCAAGACCTCGAAGAGACTTAAATAGCCATTGGATTTTTGGAGAACTGTGGCAGTAGAGCATTCATTGTTGTTCTTGGCTGATACACAAAATGCTTTAATAGACTTTTCCTGGTGAACATTTTGATGAGTCAAACAGGTGTGACCAGTAACACTGATAATGGATCCATTAGATTTAGGTGTGGTGAGGCTCTGGTATTGTGTATTATGATTATTGTCATGACTACTTAGTGATGCATCTAAATGGAACAGAGCCATCATTAATGTTATTAGTGTAACACTTGAATGTTGTGTGGGCTGTATTTTAGTTTTCTTCGGAGGTGCAGTTATAATAACTTCAAGAGTACAAGAGTTCGTTGTGATAACTTCATTCTCCCACTTCACTCCATTCCGCCAGAACAACTTCCTCACTTCCTTCAACAGCCACAAAAGATCATGGGAATTGAAGTCCATCATCTGTACTAAATCCATCACGGAAAACTGCAACTCCACTACATTCTCCAAAATACTATATTCTATTAAACTTAGTCAATAACACTATATTTTAACTCCAGTCCTCCTGATGTAAGGACATTTCAGTCCTTACATCAGGATCACATGTGCTTTTCCTGTGATGGCAAATCAAAGTGTCCACCTTGAGAAAGGTCTATTAGCAGTCTAATAACTCCAAGCTTAAAATCCTAATTTCTCTGTTTACTGACTGCTTTGAATTGACTTCTAAGGTAAAAGATAAACACACTGATCAAAAAAGTGGAACATTTATTATCAATCAGAAGTCTGACCTTTTCATCTTAACTGTGCTATCGAATAGTCAGTCATCTCTTGAGACCCTACAGAGATTATTTAATACCCTGACAACTTTAGAAGGAATTCTGACACATCGCATTGTAGATGTATACACAGGCTGCTGCTCTGCCTGCGAGAAAGGCAGTCTGTCAAAAATATCCCTTGCCTCAAGGCAAGATAGGAGTAAAGCACTTCCAAAATCCTTTACTTGATGAAATAATTAGACGCTAAATGCCAGGAACAGGCCCGTATTTCAAAGGGCTTTACCCTATGTCTTTGGACTAACTGTCAACTCTATTTGGCACTTTGAACAGGAGGGAAAAAAACAGCTTTTGTATCTAACCGGCAAGAAGACTACCAAGTACACTTACTTGACAATGTAATAAATAAACCTCATAAATGCCATGAGAAAATGGAGAGACTGTATGTCATCAGTGTTTGCTACATATTAAAAGTCTCACGCTGTGGGAAGGTGCATTCATATGCTAAGGTAGAATGGCAAAATGGCTTTTGATGTTAGCTGTTTGCCAGACTAATGTCATGACCTTTTGAAGAAGCTTCCATAACTTTGTTTTCATTACATCAATGTTATTCATTGCATTGGTTCCAAATCCTGTTCCATGTGGCCCATGGCAATGTATATTTTCCACCTCTCCCTGCTCTTCACACACCTGATTAGCTAATTGGGTGTATTCACTTAATCAAGAGTTAATCCCTCTCAAATCTTTATTTGCTAAACACACATGATTTACTGTAGCTAACCAGGTGTGGATAGAGCAGGAAGAGATGGAAAATATGTAGTTCTTTGAGCCACATGGACCAGAATTGGGAACCACTGGCTTATTGTTAGTCTTCCAAGTTCAAATTTCTATTCCAATCCTGTTCAGAACTCAACTGAAAACATGTTAGTTGTCACAGATAGAAATGTGATTAAGCAATATTGTTTTATATTAACATTAAATCAAATCACTTCCTGTAATTTCACAGGGCTGTTAATGCTATTTCTTCTGCTACACTCTGCAGTCTGTAGCTTTTTGCAGCTTCAGTCACCTTCAGCTCATTGTTTTTGATTATTCAGGCCATCAAAACCGGAACAATCCTGTCTTGCATAAAATCGCCTGCACACAAGCCAGTAGTACCTGCCCAACATAAACAATGACTGAAGAAAGTCAAACATTTGGGAAGACAATGACAGCGAGAGAGAGATTTTTTTTTTTTCAGATTTGGCAGACTTAAGATGTCACATTGAACATGAAGTTGTCAGGTGGCCATTGGCAATAATGTGCTCATGGTTGGATACAACAAGTAAATAAATCATTGTCATCAAGTAAACAAAACCACAGCATCATTAATTTCATGTAAACTGTGGGGCCATGCATCATTGCAGGTATTAAAGTATGCGTTCATTTATATTGAATAAACTTCCTTCTTTATCTTATGAATTTCCCTGTAAAGACAAGATCTGTAACCATACATTATATCTTGACTCATCATACTTTGCATCTGTGTCATATCTTTTTTTGTTCCATTTCTTAATATCTTTTTCTCAGGTTCTGATCACTATCTACTGGTTAGGTCGTAAGGCTCAGCTAGACCCATTCTACAGTGGTTCACAGCTTAACTTCAAGGCGTTTGAAGGGCTTTTGGGTTTGGCGTTGTCCAAGGTAAGCTGCTCTTCTAGGCCTGTTGCAGTCATACTCATTTATTTTCCACAGCTATATTAACTCTGCCGTCTTTGTTATCTACACCCAGTCTCTAGACGAGGGTAGTAATGTGCCTGAGAAAGAAAGTGCATTCAAGGAGTGCTGGTATGCAGAGAGAGAGGAGTTTCTGCGCATTAAACCAGGCTATAAAAGAGGGGACTCTGTGGACAGAAAGGGCCTTCGTCCTAGCAAAGAAGGTAGGTTTACATTCTCCACATATTCTTCTAGTCTACAAGTTCATGGCTGTCTTTTTGTTTAGTAACAGTATAGTAATGTTTCATTTGGTAATGAAACATTACTATAAACGGTTTTGTCCTGCAATTTGGAGCAAAGTGGTTTCACTTCCTGTACTCATCCACTCCTGTCAACCAACAAAAAATGTCACAAGTTATTAATTTAATTTCATACACCCGTGTTATGATTGTTCATCTTAATTTTGTTTAGTCAACAACATTCTGAAGTCTTCTGATCACTTACTTTGAATATTTGATTTACGTGCCACCCTGCCACATTTATGCTCAGTACACGCAAGTGATAGATTCTAGCAAGTTCCACACAGTGGTGATAAAGCGTCTGAGCTGGGATGATGCTATGCACATTGTTAAAGGCTTAGTTGTGTGAAGACTTGATAATCCAGTCAAGGTTTATCTCTGTTCTGTCTTAATGATTCCTCATTTTCTTGTCTTTGAACTTTCCGTTGATTTTTATTTTTTAAACTAACCTTTATTGCACTTTCTTTGCTTGTGCACATACTCACTTTCTTTCTTTTTCCAGGTTGTGAGAGTGACACAGAAGCTGAGCAGGGGTTCAGGATGGAGACCACAGAGCCTTCAGCCCAGCAAAGCAGAGACTATTTCCTACCACCACTCCTACAGAGAAAGCAAAGACGGGAAGAGAATGGAAGGGGCTGTACCAGTCCGCTCACCAGGTACTGCAGTCATTTCAGCTACAAAAAAATGCAAATGCTGCTTGTATTCACTTAATCCAGAGCTGGCTTTTCAGGGAGTAGTTACTTGTTAATGTTTTTTTTATTTTTTTTTTTTACAGATTTTGATTTTCATTCACATATTGCCATCAAGTCATACATTAAAATGACAAAGATGAACATACCTTCTTTTTTCATAAGGTATTTGATCAAATACCTGTAGGGTATTATTTCTTGGGGGGGGAGAGAGGAGGAGGAGGAGGAGAGAGTCAGTGGAATGCTGAAAAAAAATTGTTGCCCTAATATGTGGCAATAAATACTGAAGAAAGAATCAGGTTTCAGGAATCAGTGGCTTCTAACCTCTGTATCATGGCTGTTCTTAGGTGAGGACGGATGTGGTTAGTTTTAGTCTAGTGTATTTGGGGACTTTTATGCAAGCACACATTCATCATGCAAACCCTAACAGATGCCACAACATAGATGTCAAAGACATTTATGATCGCGTTTCTGTTGTATTGATGCCTTACAGTTTTTACTCGACTGATATTGAACATAGCAGCTTGTTACCTGCCAGGTAACAACATGTTGCTGTCAACACAATTCTAGTATAGCTGCAGTAGGAAAAATTGGGACTACAAAGTTTTTTTTGTGCCAAGCTACTATGAAGACTATGCATGTTATGACTCTGCAGCTATTATTTTTCACATGATTAATGTTCAGCCTAATGTTTAGAAATGACTTAGTTGTTTATTGGCTCACTGTTGATCATTGAAGACCAACTGGTCTCTTGCAAGCTCATGTCCTCTTTATTAATACCTTCATCCAGTAATCCTCTCGTAACCATAGTGACAGTGATTCTGAAGACTATTAGAATGTAGCACCAGACCTGGAGGCTGATCACCAGGAGAGTTGCAGGGTTTTGTCACCTTTGCGTTTTCCAATCGAGCCCACGTGATAATTGCTCCAACACATCTTCATCACAAGTCAGGTAATCACTTGGCACTTAATAGTGCCAGGATTTGATGTGGCAGGTTTGGTCTTGAATGTGAGGTCTCTTATCTCACTAACAGACCTGAGGATTTCAGTGCTCTCTGCCTGCCTGGCTCTACTCAACTCTCAACCAAGCTGCTATTTGACTGTTTGGAAACTGTGCATTAATCATCAGTTACAATATGTGCACAGATTTGTGCTAAAATTTTGACTAACAAGAATGTGATGCTAATGTGATACGAAACCATCTGTTGTGAATAAACACAGATTTGGGTGTACCACTCTTTTCAGCGGCAGTGAAAATGCCCCTTTCTCCCTTCAACCCCACCTCGCTCTTTCTCCTCCTGAGCGGGCTATTGATAAAGAGCTTTTCCTGCGAGCTGTATGTGAGGATAACTCAGAAGACGATTACGTTGAAGCAGACCCTGTCTTAGATGACTTATATACCCGGCGCTTGCAGCAGAGCCTTCATCAGCCATCCATCAACCTCAATTATGACCGCTTTTTGCCCCGTAACTGGACACCAGAGGAGGAGATTCGTGTCCGCAGGATCTACCTCGGCTCAAACAGAAGACCCTGGTATCATAAAATGCAAAGCTTAAGGTCTGTTGACAGATGGTACTCTGCTTTGCAAGCCAGTGCTAACAATGGAAGTTGCAGATCTACTACAACTAATACATGACAAAGCTGAAATTGCAGTAAAGGACTTCAGCTACATCCTTAATGTGTGTATTACTACGAAGTTGTTGCAGAAAGCAGCACATGGCTTTGTTTGCAGACAGGATTGTGACTTCACTCCTTTGAATTGTAACACTAAAGCCTTCGTGATTATGCATTAATGCTGCTACCATGGAATTCCTTGATAAATCTCACAAGCGGAGGTAAACTAACCTCGTCTGTGTAGCGTGATGACACCTGGTTCTACGTCTCATTTTTTGATACAGATTTGGAGTGCAGCTTTCTAATCAGCTTATAACACCAGCAGCAAACTAAATCCTATTTTGCCTGGTACAAAGTAGTCGATTATCCAGAGTGTTCAAATTGCCTTATGTATTTTAAAATCCAGTGTCAGTCATTTTTCATGTTCCTTCTCTTCCTTTTCTTTGGCCATATAGCCATAAAGCTTTGGGTGCTTCAAAGGACAACTTTGACTTTGACTTCATTTCCTGGGTTGTGACATCTGCTGCTGTACAAAACATCTCTGCCTCATCTCAAGAGCCTCAAAACCCTCTCTAAGAATCCCTCTGCAGGCCTGAACAGGCACTTCAGTTCACCCACACTGAAGGACCCAAACACACAAACATGCCCATCCTGTTCATACTGTCCACAGAGGCTATCGCATGCTGTGCTTCTCTTTGAATTGACTGTTCCCTCCTACATCCCCACCCTCATCCTAATAAAAGGCAGCAAAGAGCACCTGATCATTTTGCATTTGTAAGTCTCCTATGCATCAGCAAACTAGATAACATTAGTTAAGATATGGAAATTTTTCTTTGCTTATGAAATGAGTTTTTATTAAACGGTCAGGCAAGTGAAATGCTTTGAATTTATTCTGATTAAAGATGTCTTCCTAATTACAGCATGTTGCATTATCTGACATTTACTCTGTCACCTTTTATAGAGCTGATGATGTGAGGACTTTGACAGTGTCATCCTGTGTGACTCAATATTTTATGATGATTAAACAGATGACTCACGTAGCATGGCATGTCTTGATAATCATGAGAGAATTGTATTATTTATAACCCAGCAACCCACCATCACTAGTGATTTTCATTTTATTGCCTGCATGAATATGTGCTTTGATGTAAAAGAAGCATGTAACAGTGGCTCCATAAAGTGACTAAAACATCATTCATTATCCAACTTTGTGCATTAAATGTATTTTTTGCTAAAATATTCTGTGTGGGTTGGTTTATTATGTTTAACATGTCTACAGCAGGTTTTAATGACAGTAGTGGTACTGACATTTGTTATGCTGTATCCATCATATTTCACCGCTTATTTTTACAGCAATGTATTGCATTGTCTCTTCTTTCTAGATGTTGCTAATTTTAGTATAGCCCATTTTCATTCCTAGCTTGATTTATTGTTTACTGTTGGACTCAAAACAAATGCCTTATATCTGGATGCATTATGGCGTTCATCAGTCTACTTGTCTGTTCCTTTGGGTCTGTAGAGCATGTCAGATCCAGGTCAAGCCTGGGAGACCACTTCAGGTCAACCCTGGCTGGATTTGGTAAGTCTATAAGCAAACTGCAGGTTTTGAGCATAAGTTACAGGCGCTGGAGGAATGATGTGAGACTGCTGTGATGATTATTACTTTGTTTCTGCCACATTTTGGTGCTTTGGTTGTGCGATCAGCTTCTCTATATAGAATATGCTGCATATATCATTTGGCTTTTGTTGAAGAGAGAGCTTGTACCTTGCAGACCTGTCAGTAGGAGTTATAACAAACAACAGAATTGTTTGTAATCACAGTCTTGGTTCCTCCCATCAGATTATGTCAGAGTTTTGATATACACAACTAAATGTGGCTCTAAGTTATTTGAATGTCACGTCTGACATTCTTTGTTGCCTACAGCAGTATTGCTTGTTTCAAGTTATGGCTGTTGTTTTATGCAGATGGCAACATCTGTTGCCATTTATACTGCTTAGTTATTTGACTTGCATGCTCTCTTCCTGCTCTCACTTGGCTAAGGATTCTGCTGCTTAGATGCAGAATGTGTGTGCTGTAACCATTACTCTGTGGTCCACTGGGCTGCTGTGTGCGTGTGTGTGAGAAAGCTGGCATTGTGCTTGTTTGCGTGCTGCATTGGGATGCTGCTGTTCATCATGCTTGTTATACTATACATGAAAAAAGCGACTACCAAGCTACATAACTTACGACCTTCGTTTTCTTTTCATATTATGTATTAATATTATGTATTAAATTGGAGGTTTTTCATCTCTACTTGTCTGAACCAGGAGCAAATCACTGAGTGACATCCCCATGGTATACCCTGTGCAGAAAGTTCCTGATGGGAATGATATTTTTGAAGTTGGCCAGGACCCTAGCAGGGCAAAAGTCTGCAATCAAGAAAATGCACAGAAGAGCAGTATGAGTGCTAAGGAAAGTGAAGCTAAGTGGCAGGATGTAAGTAATGAAAACTTAAAACTAAAGTCTGCTAAGAACAAAAAGAAAGATTGAAATTTCACCCCTGGAATATTGATAATGATGTCACATTGTACTGAATAGTTACCAGCAGACAATCAGTTGTACTACATGTTTTTGTGACAGGACTTGACAAAGTGGAAGAATCGTCGCAGGAACACCAAGTCTGATGTGAAGACATTGCTAGACCAAGAGAGTGTCATCAGCCAAATGACCAATGGAGCTGTGCCTAACTTGGAGAAGAATAAAACACAGGGAGGACTGTTAAACAGGTATACTCATACTTTCCATGTTAAACAATTAGCATACATTCACAAACCCTGTATTTACTGAGCTTTTATTTGAAGTGTGAATGAAAGACTGCTCACCTGATTAAATGTTGAGAAAACTGTGGTGAACTCATGTAATTTGACACCTCTGTCCATCTTTTCACATTCCCTCATTACATTGCTTCTCTTCCCTTACATGCCAACTCCACAGAGACCAGCAGTCTACAAGCAGCAATAACCCTGCCCCCTGTCCTTCCTCCACCTCTCCTACATCCAAATCATCTAGCTCTGATCTCCGGCCCCACACTCGACTTCTTCTGGCCCGTAGCTACATCACTGAGGCACCCTACAGCCCCACGGCTCCATACAGCCCCCACAACTCAGCCCACACTCAGGTAAGTTACACAGTTGTTTTCTACTTATTTTTATTTACCTCCAAGACCTGCTATCTGTCTCTAGCAATGTTCAGTATAACTGCTGGGATTGTTTAATAATGCCTATGAAAGATAGCAGGAAACATAAATGTAGGTGCACTCATGATGTTAAAATGCAAATATCTAGCTAGTGTTAACTTATTTATTCTCAGGAATACCCCATTGGAACCACGCCTGCCTCTGATTGCCACATTGTAGGAGAGGAGACTCACTCCACCTTCTTAGCTTCAGATGTAGCAGTAGTTGCCACACCTCCTCTGGACTGTCCTTTCAGCTCCCAAACCCAAGTCAAAGCCCTGGGCAGCACAGTTCCCTTCCAGGTCGCATCTGATTTGGGCCTGCTGGGCTTTTCAGACGATATCTCCTTTGTGGTCACAACTATACTGCCAGAGACCACAAAGTTAACTTGCAGCACTGATTCTATGGCAAGTTTAGCAAGTCACAAGGAAAACTCATTGTGCGTTGATCCTCAAGTTCCCACTTTTTATGACAGTGCAGTTAATAAGACAGCAGCTGATACTCTGGAAGACTTTTCCCAGCAGAACCAAGATGAGGCCCAGACGACATCATGGGAACAAGCAGCAGAGCAGGTCAGAGGCCAGCAGACTGCAGGCTTCCACAGATACTTTTCCAGAACTGGGTCATGGTCGGGCTCAGCTAGACTTCCTCGAGGTTACCGGCGGTCCGAGGGCTCATCTCGTCTCTCTGCTGCCATCACTGCCAAACCTTTTGGCACCAAGCAGTCCAGGGTATTGTCACTGCCTCGACTGAGCAATGTGAGTTCTCTGGTCACACTGCTGCACACCCAACACGCATGCACATTCTTTTTAATTGAATTCTAACATAGCTGTTGTTCTTTTAGGGTTAGGGCTAACCCTAACCCTATGATCACAACTCAAGTAACCACATTGAAAAAATGTATACAAACATGACTTTTTTTTCAATTTTGTTGTATTATATTACTACTCCTGTTACTAGATCACCTCTCTGTCTCTAATTAAATAAAACTGTCACTCTGCCTAATGGATATCCTGTTACTTATACAGTCAGCCACTTGTGAACATTCCATCCCTGTGATGTTATCAGGGTTTACATCCTGTATAAGTATGTCTAAATGTGGAGTCAAGATGCTCTCGAAATGCAGATGACAATATTTGAGATGGGTAGCATTGAGATAAGGAGCAGTAAAGATGAGTCTTGAGTGAATGCTTGAAATGATTTTTACTATAAAAGGTTTAAAATAGAATAACATCCAACTAGCTGATTTTACTTTACATAATCTGCACCGCTACAGCTATAGCATTGCTGGAGGCCAGGGCTCCTGCGGGAGCGTGGGGACTTGTTAAGTCAGCCAAATAGTCTGAAGCTACTTAATGTAATGCTTTGGAATACAGCTTAGAGGCAAGCACTTCCTGTGTGTTTTTATCTGTGTGTGTGGGCATAGGTGTGTACTTCATGTGAATGAGCTTGTGTTACCATTGTTTTCTTGGATCACCTTTCTCATTAATAATAGAAACACTGCTGCACCATTGTGACTAGTGTCAACTCACTACAAGCTTAAAATGATTACTCACCTAATTTTGCTGGCTGTAAACTGTAATTTCCAAAGTTTAACGCAATATTTTGAGTGCTACTGATAGTAATAAATCAAATTTTAGTGCTGTTGTCAAATTTATCTTTGCTGTCCTTCTGAACATCCCTGTTTTTGGTTTATCTAGGTAGATGACAGTCAGAGCCTGCTGTTGAATAGTGAGCGAGATGGATCTCTGCAACCCACCAAATCAACATTGAAAAGAGAGGTTGCAACCTCCCAGATGAGGAGTCAGTTCCAGCCTTCGGTCAGACAGAAAGCTAACCAGGCAAAGGAAAATGAGACAGAACAGAGGGAAGAGGGAAAATGTGTCAATTTCTCCAGCCAGACCAATGGCTATTACCATGAACCCTGCCCAGAAACCCAGCTTCTACCCCAGTCTTATTCAATCCTACAGCCCAACCACAGCAAAAACCTGACTCTGGCACCCAGTGTTTCCACTAATGTCCCAAAGGTATAAACTCATACACACAGTGTTGCATCTGTTAATATTCAAATATGTTCAACTATGTAATGCTTGAATCTTAGATTTTAAGATAAACTACTTTTTTGTTCATCTCTACTTAGACTCAGGATGGCAGTGTTGAGTGTAGTGGACCTTAGTGCAGTCAGACTGTGTCTATGGACTGCTAATGTTTAGCAAAGAGTTTTTCCCCAAAAGCCTGTGATTGTGCTGATTGGTGGTATCAGCAGCAACTGTGATGTCTGGTAGGTTGTGTGAATGAAACGTAGAAATAATTATTTCAGCTGTTTGAAACCACTCTGTCCTCATTCAGAGAACCATGTCCAGAAAAGAAACCTATCCATGGTGTTGAAAGCAAGCTCATAGTTGCTGTTGTTGAAGGTTATACTGGAATATAATTTAAATAAGAAATTAAATCATTTAATGAATTACTGTTTCCAGTAAAATACCCTACTACTTATGAAATGAGGAATATATTAATACTTTTGGAGTATCAAGGTTAAAGTTGGGGAAAACAACAAGGGTCACAATTAAAAATGAAGCAAAAATGGTTGCTTTTACAGCATCTTGTTCATGCGATGGCTGTTTCCAATGGCATTCAATTGGTAAAAAGTATCAGCCTTAACAAGCCTGATCGCAGCTTCTCTGTTTAATATGTGCATATACATTCATTACTCTCCTTCTGTAGCATGCCACCTGAGTCTCTGGTTTCCACCAGGAAGCCAGAGACATCAGATCACACAGGGTGTCACCTTTACCTGTGCACTGTGTTTATGTGTCTCAGGTGGATCACAGTGACATGAGAGTGAGTCTTACTCTTAAACCTAACAGCAGACCAGACTTCGGTTTCCAGACTCACTGGGACTCCACTGGGTTGAGAGTCAAATTCATTCAACTTGGTAAGACTTTGCCCTTTAACTTTTAACTCTAGATTGATGACATTTTTTTTTTTTTTTGTTTAGATTCAGTACAGAGTTTTCAGTCTTTGCTTTGAACCTAGTAGCCAGGGACAGAGAAATTTTGTGACAGGCATGGTAATGTTGCATAGAAATAATGTTTTGTTGTCCCCAAGAGAAAAAATTCTGACAGGCTGTACTTAGAAACACAATACACCCAGTAATGCAAGACAATGATAGTTCACAACACAGACATACTGGCCGTAAGAGAACTCTAATTGTATTATCAGTGTTTTGGGAGCTAACATCAAGCAGTTGACATGCTAGTTGGGCACTTTTTATGTTAATAAGAAATGAAGATGTTGAAGTGCTTTTTTTTTTTTTTTTTTTTTTTACTGCCCAAACAGATTATAATACAGGCTGATGAACAGCTAAACAGTAATTTGGGGAATTCTCACTTAAAATACAAATCAAACAAAACTACAAAATTTAACTAGTAATTTAAAGTCAGTTTGGATATTAAAATACATGACTTACCCACGGCTGTGTCGTTTTACCTATTGATCTGCTTCTTAACTGAAATCTGCTGCTTGCTTTCTCATTTTGTGGAAAGTAAATGATTCAACTTGGTACAGTATCTTTGGCTGTCCTCACCATCATGTCTTGGTGTGCGTCCTCCTCAGGCAGCCCAGCAGAGCTTTGCCAGCTGTGTGTAGATGATGAGATTGTGGCTATTGATGGAATCGCTGTGGCACACATGAGCTACGACAAGTGGAAGAATAAAATGACATCTGCCCTGCAAAGTGGTAGCATAACCATGGACATTCGACGTTATGGCAACAAAGGTAAGAGAATAAGCCAGTGAAGTTATGTACTTTATGACAGATTAATCTCTAACTTTTTAGGCTTTCATTTTAAACAATTACTTTGTCTCATCTGGGTTAGCGTACTTATTTATGACAGAGACTTGGTTGAGATGCAATAATGTAAACACACTGATTGAACTCTGCCCACCAGATTGTGATTTTCTTAGTTCACCTAGGATAACGAGGAGGTGGCCTTGCAGTTCTTTTTTGTAAACATTTTTATTGTTATGACATCAATGTTGTTCAGTACTTTTCCTTCGAACTGGAGATGCTAAAAGTGGGCAGGGACAACCCCCTACATTTTATTTTGATATATTGTCCTCCTGACCAAAACAGGAATTTTTATCTGACTTGTTATCCTCGGTAGTGATCTCACTAGACAGAGGAGCCCTAATCCTTGGTGATTTTAACATCCACATTGATGATTGTTCAGATAAATTTGCTACTGAATTCTGAAAAACAGCTGAGTGTTTTAACCTTGTTTGGCATCTCCAGCCCTACACATAATCGCAGCCATATACTAGATTTCAGTGGCAGGCCGTGTATTTTACACTTACACCTTCAGAGCTATCCTCCCGCAATTAAACCACCTTCTAATAACCTCACNTGTATTTTACACTTACACCTTCAGAGCTATCCTCCCGCAATTAAACCACCTTCTAATAACCTCACCATGACACCAGGGCTGTAGGCTGTTGTTATTCAACGTAACCAGCTCATATTCACAGTGACAGAAACTTTATCGAGTGGAATAAAGTGATTTAACGCGAGGATCAACACCTATGACAGTTACAGCACACTAACTGCAGAGACATGAATAGGATGTAGCATTGTTACACATTATGACAGGATACTGCATCACAAATAGACACCACATAGCCTAAATCAGTGACATTACCAAAGAAACAAGAACAAACTCACAACAACCATCACATTTACTCATACGACCAACAAGTAAGCAAAAATGCCATAAAACACAAATAACACAAGCTGTATCAACAGATTTCCCCACAGATTCCAGCCACATAAAAATCCATCAAACTTACCAAAGCTGCTCATTGTCTGAAGACAGTCCATCCTCCTTTCTTTCTTTATAAAGAGTTCAATGATGCAGCTGTACAGTACATCAGTGCATTTCAGTTCCAAAATGTGAAAAAAAGTGTTGTCACTTAATCCATTTCTTCTCCTCCTTCAGCCATTGTGTGTTTAAAAAAACAACAGGGCTAAGTAAAAATGGAAACAAAACATCTAAAGCACTATATCTAAAAATCTAAACGTCAAGAAAGAAAGTTTAAATAAACATTAATGCTCCATTACGTGCTAGGTTTACTTGAGTTAGCTAAGCTAACCGGCCCTCTTCTTCTTCTGATGAATTTCTGGCAGGCTGTTTAGTTGCGTAGCATTATGCTGTACTCCGATGACGTAGGCCAAGGCCAGCTAGAAGGCCCTGACATGTAAAAGAATACACCCGATATGGCAAACTCAAAACCTGATTGGTTAAAGAATATGACGATCAACAACATTGTCCCATTTGCTTGAACAGCAGAGGGGATTCACTCGAGATTCTGAAGGCCTCAGGCTAGATTTTATTTTTATTTTTTTTTACCCAGAGACAGCACAGGTGGAAAATGTGATTGGATAAAGGCTCTAATTTATATGAGCTGCACTGGAAGCAGCACAACTGAGAGAGAGAGTACCGTAGGCAATGAAATGACGTTAATAACAAAACTGATGGGAATGAACTTTGTAAAATACATATAGCATTAATAAAATATATATTAAATTATAAAAACATAATTTGATTCTGACAATCTCTAGGCCAGCAGAGAAGGCTTTGCTGGCCCTGACTGCCCACCACTGCTAGATTTGGTTTTTACATTTGGGTTTACTTTAAACTTTCTTAGTACTGAGGATTTCCTAGTCTCTGATCATAAATGCATAATTTTTAATGATTGATTTTACTGTTGAGAAGAAAGCAAATAAGCGAACTATTTGCTCTCGGTCCATACAGTCCAGGTGTTCTCTGAGAGGTTCACGGAAATGGGAATCGCATCATCTGGCGAAACCGATACAAATCCTAATGATTTGGTAGATAAATTTAATCAACATTGTCTCGCAGTTCTAAATTCAATAGCACCTTTAAAAACTTGCTCTGTTGCTGCTGTAAACCCCTATCCATGGTTAACAGATAACATCCGGGACTTGAAACATAAATGTAGACAGACTGAATGCAGATGGAAGAAATCTAAATTCGAGGTTCATAGATTATCCCTAAAAGAACTATTGTTTCAATACAACAATAATAAGCAAGAGCAGCCTACTTCTCTACACTGACTGCCAATAATCAAAACAATTCTAAATCCCTTTTTCAGACAATAGATAGGCTGGTAATCTCCACACCATCCACTTCATTCATACAATCGAACCAGAGCTGTGAAAATTTGATAATTAAGTGACATCCATTCCCGAATCATCCCCTCTACCCCTACCTCATCCCCTACCAATCTCAGGTAACCCTAACTCTGTAATTCTTCTGTCTAAATTCCGCCAAATTTCTCAGATCTTGCTGACATTATTTCTCAAATGCAACCATCCTCCAGCCCTTAAGATATTGTACCATCATCTTTTTTGAAGAAGATCGGTGAAATAATTGGCCGCAGTCTACTTTCAATCATCAATAGCTCTCTTGTCAATGGCTGTGTTCCCGATTACTTTAAGCAGGCAACTATCACCCCATTACAAAAGAAAAGATAGATCCTCCACTTACGCAAAATTTCAGACCTATTTCCAAACTATCTTTCCTGTCAAAAATTTTAGAGAAAACCGTTTCCATTCAGCTTGTAGAGCTTTTGGAAAATAATAGCATTTTTGATAAATTTCAATCTGGATTTTATAAACTCCACTGCCCTTTTACATGTCAAAAATGACATTCTGATGCATGCTGATTCTGGCAAGTCTTCTGCTCTTCTCCTTCTTGATATCAGTGCTGCTTTTGACACTATTGATCTATTGATCTACTGAGGTATCCTACTTGATAGGCTCAGAAGGTGGGTGGGTATATCTGGGACTGCATATGAATGGTTTAAATCTTATCTGTCAAATAGATCCTTTTTTTGTCACAATATCCGATTACGTTTCCTCGTCAGCTCTTAACATATGGTGTGCCGCAAGGCTCAACCCTTGGTCCAATATTGTTCTCTGTTTACATGCTACCCCTTTGTCACGTTATTCGTCGCTTTGATATTTCCTATCATTTTTACGCTGATGACATGCAGCTTTATATTTCCTTCACTCAAAATTATCCCGAGAAGCTAACTACAATCAATAACTGCCTTAATAAAAGAATGGATGTCCCAAAATGGTTTGCAACTTAACAGTGACAAAACAGAAGTTTTTTGTACAGGTTCAGATGCTGATACTCACTGTTTCTCTGGCCTAATTGGTCCTCTAGCTCAGAACATCAAACCCTATGTAAAGAATCTGGAAGTGATGTTTGATCACTTAAGTTTCTTAAGAATTTCTTAAGTTAATTTCTTAAGTTTCTTAAGATCTTAAGTTTGAGGCTTATGTGAAGTCTCTGGTTCAGTCCTGTTATTTTTCAGTTACAAAACACTGCAAAATTAGATGCTTCCTTCAGCGTAAGGATTTGGAACAAATTATCTATGCTTTTATCTTGTCACGCCTCAATTACTGTAATGCTCTGTTCACTTGCCTCAGCAAATCTTCTGTTACCTGGCTCCAACTGGTTCAGAATTCTGCAGCAGGGCTTTTAACAAAAACAAAACATAGCTCGCATGTTACCCCAGTTTTAGCTTCACTCCATTGGGGTGAAGCTAAAATCGATCTCTTTTAGGATCAATTTTAAAATTTTACTTTTGACATATAAGGTTTGTACATGGTCAGGGTCTCCTTTATCTAAAAGAGTTATTATGCCCTTTGACCTCTGGGAAGACTCTCAGGTCTGCAAATCAGAATTTATTGGCTGTCCCAAGATCTAGGCTGAAAACAAAAGGTGACCGAGTTTTTGCTGTCGTTGCCCCTCAACTTTGGAATAACCTGTCTCAGAGAAGCCGACTCAGTACATATTTTTAAAAAGCTTCTCAAAACCCATTTATTTTCTCTGGCTTTTATGTGATCTGTATCTGCCTTTTATGTCTGAAACTNCTTCTCAAAACCCATTTATTTTCTCTGGCTTTTATGTGATCTGTATCTGCCTTTTATGTCTGAAACTCATCCTTTATGGGTTCATGGGACTTGTATTCATCTTTACTCACCATAGTTTGATGCAATTTTATTTATTTATTTATTTAAATTTTATTATTATATTTTTTATTTTTATCCATGGTTTTTAATTTTTTCTATTGGTCTTTTATATATGGCACTGTGTGTAAAGCACTTTGTAGCCTTTGTTTTGAAAAGTGCTATATAAATTAAAGTTTGTTGTTGTTGTTCATCAGTGTCACAAATTTAGTTTACAATGCACTTTAATTTTTTCATTAGAATGGAACACTGGTGATGGGAGCAATCACAACCAACCAGGCCAGAGCAGGATGACCCTCAATCTGACTGCTGCTGCGCCCCTGCTGATTGGTTGCCCAGATCACCATGCCAGCAGTACTGTCTCTACAGAAACCACAATCAGGAAATTGTCCAAATATGATGGACAGACAGATAATGTGAGCAATGTTTAACCAGTTCTCACTTCAAATTAGATGTAGAAACTCTTTTTCCAACTTAATAACTGCCAGACTGTTGAAGCTTTGTGTTTACCCATCCCAGAGTAAAGTCATGGATGGACAGTTTGCTGACAACCCCAGGACAACCAGAAGTAAAGGTAATTTAAGGCAAAATTATGTTTTAGCCATTGCATTACAGTAAAATGAAATACAAACATCTCTTAAATGAATCACAAGTCTTTACCTATAGTATACTTAACAGTAGTTTTAACCTTCCTTCCTCTTCATGTAGATAATAATCATATTACCAGGAAAAATCAGAAAAGGAGGGCAGAGTTTTTCAGACAGAGAGGTTAATTACAGGTTGAAGTTTGAGTCCTTGTAAAATGCTGGTGGCTGGTGTGCGGCTTGGTAAATTGTTGCAGTATTGAATAAAATCACATTAAAAAAAAAAAACTAAATTGAAGAATTCTCTCAAAAGATATTACATTAGTAAAATGGTAAAGTAGTAGTAGTAAAGTAGAAAGGGCATGAGTTGAGAAAATGCCATTAATAAGCTGCAGACAAACAAGGACTATCCATCCATCAACATAGACTAAAAAGAACAGTTAATAAAGAAGTAGCAATTCTACAAATAAACGCTTAAGAGGTTTCTCCATCAAAAAGCCATTTATAAATCTTGTAAACAGGAAGCTCTAACGGACTGCTACCACAACTGAATCTAGAGGCCACAGAACTAACATGCTAATGATGGACTAATGGCATTGTGGGTGCAACAGATGCTTCTGTAAAATGCACTATTTTGTATGTTAAGGTATAAAGTTTTTATTAGTAATTATGCAGTGACGTATTTGTAATGCTTTGCTTTGAGGTTCATGAATTACACATTTTCTATTAAAGCTGATCTCTCTGTTCAGGATCTGCAGGGTTCAGCTCATGGGTTTACTTATGTGGTAAATGCTTGCATTGTGTCTGTCATTTAATGTTTGTGCAACATTAGCAACTGAAAACCTTTATTTTAATGTAGCATGTTTAACTTGTGCATGTTTGCTCTATACACAACTGTTTTCAGTGTTTTCTGTGCTGTATGCTCTCACTGGGATACATTAGCAGATTAGTGTGCTGGTATAATACAGGCTTTCAGAGCCTGATACTCGCAGGGAAATGTTGGCTACAAGCCTAGTTAGGACTGGTGGCTGTCTCATAGATCATACTGCAGGTAATCATGCAGTGTGAGCAAACATTAAATACAGCAAAGCAAAGAGCCATAAACAGATAGTGTAAATGAGATTAAAAGCAAATAAAAGATCTGAACAAAATCATGTTATTTTCTTAGCATTTTTTAATTCCTTAAGTCTTCTAATGTGTCCCCAGCCTCTTTGTGGTGTTTAAGACCTACATGATACATACTGTTTGTGTGGTGTTTGTTCTCTTTACTGACAGTTTTATTTTCTCATCCAGGAGGATCAGAATCTGCAATATCTGATGTAAGTAATGCTGAAACCAGTTTTAATCACAATTAAAACTGTGGTTGTTTGCATGCAGAAAGGTAAAAGCGTGTGTGTGTGTGTGTGTGTGTGTGTGTGTGTGTGTGGTGAAATGGTTTGAGCATTGTGTTGTGACCATGTTTGAGCTTACAGTTTGCTTGTGCATCACCAGCTCCAGGTGCCATCCCTCAGCCCCTCCTCATCCAGCTGGTCATGGGACCATGAAAAGGATCGTAGGCGCCAGGAGAAGTGGCAGGAAGAACAGGAGCGCCTCCTACAGGTTAAGACTGGTCCCAGCACAGATTAGCCTTGTTACCTTAGAGAAAGCACACACTTTGCTGACTTATGTTTTCATTTCAAGTGTAGTGCACAGACACGAAGTTCAAATGTGTGTGTATGTGTGTTTCAGGAGCAATACAGGCGGGATCAGGAGAGGCTGGAGGCTGAATGGCACAGGGCACAACAAGATGCATTGGGGGAGTTATACAGAAAGGCAGGGGTAAACACGTTAGCTCCATGCACCCAATACAAGCTGCATCATACTTCATCAGTTTGTTATTTCCCTCAATGAAGTTACAGTGCAGCTATATGTTGACATAGCATCTCAGGATTAACTGCACAGAAGTGCTGGAATAAGAACAGGCTGAATATATGTGATACTGTAATAGAAAAATGTCTGTCTTTAAAGCTATGTAATGAGGAATTTAAGGGGAAAGTCAAATTTACAAGAGCTTAATATACAGTGGTTTATATTAAGTGTTTGCCACAGATTCAGTTATAAACTGTGTTCTTATGCTTTGGGTACATATGCTTAAATCCCTGAGAACATACAGAACATACAGTGGCTTTGCAATGTCTACATGTCGTGTAAACTGGTATACCTGAGCAAACCATGTTATCAGTTCATTTGTAGTTGTTTTGAAAAAAAAAAAAATGTTAGCATCGTGATCCAGATCAGAAAATGAAAATACCGAGGTAGAGTTTATCATTTTAAGTCAGCAGCTCTGACACGTGTGCATTTATCCAAGGATGTAATAAATTAAAAGCACATTTTTTGGTGCTGCTTTCCTTTGAACATTGTTCTAGGGATCCCATAGGAATTGCTTGTGGCTCCCAAGAACCCATTTAAGAAGTGGCGCTCCATGTTTTCTCTATAATTAGCTCATTATATCCTTTATTTGAAACAGAATACCTGTGAGAAGAGCAATGGAGCCGTGAGCCCTGCTGGTGTTCAGCTTCCTGTGAATGGGGTGACAAACAAAACCAGAAAAGATGAGCAGAGCTCTGACATGGAAGAGCTGAAAGAAGCAGGGTCAAAACCTTCAGGAGTGCAGAATAAGATTTCTGAGCCTGACTGGTAAATAAGCCTCCACTTGTTTTGATGTCACTGTGAAGTTCCCTTTTATTCTTGCAGAGGGTAACCATGATATAAATGTAGCACAGACAAGCATTGTGCCTTATGCTGAGTACATGGCTTGGGAAGCTTTTTATAGCCTTTTCTAACCTGACATGGTGTGATCTTTCCTACACTGTTGTTGCTGATTCTGCTGCTCTTGCTGCTGCTTTTGCTGCTAATGCTGTGCTTCAGGGCTGAAGGCTCCTGTGGCTTTGCTTCGCTATCTCCTGCACACAGGTCAGTACAAGCTTAACTCACTTTCCTCTTATTTTTCAAACACTTAGAATGGCTCGGTTCTAGTTACAGTAGTCTTTTTTTATATATATATATATTGAGCTCTGGGCATAGCAGAGTAGCATGTCGGTTCTTCAATAGTTTCTGCAAAGTGAGTACAGTATGTTTTTTTTTTTTTTTTTNTTTTTTTTTTTTTTTTTTATTAAAGTAACTAATATGAGAACCTGTCAAAATGTTTGACTGAGTTACTTGATTTCCAGATTAGCAGGCAAATGATCTGACGTAGACCCTTTGATAAATTTCTGTAGAATGACGTGGACTGTCTATGACTGTGTCTTCCTACAGGGCAAAGTCTTTGTCTACTCCAACATTAGCTGGCTTCCACAAACAGACAAAAGGTTAGTCTGCTGCCCTCTCTACCATCAGCTTCCCCTGTGTACTGTGATGTCTTCTAACCTCAAGATTCTGATTGGCCCAGGTGAGCAGAGGAAAAGCAAAGGTCAGGGTGTGTCTAAGGCAGAGCAGGAAAGGCAGCAGATTTTGGAGGAGATGAAGAAGAGAACCCAGCTTCTGACTGACAACAGCTGGATACGCCAGCGCAGCAGCAGCAGCAGCATGTACAAGGAACCGGTCTGTGTTGGTGCCCCCATGAAGAGGTGGGACGTGTTTGTGCACAGTCAAACTAAATTTCTAGTTGGACTCATGTTTATTTATACAGCATAATTTTGACTTCACAAAATAAAAGCATGATGTATATAAAATTATGCTTAACAAATAGACCATTGTATAAAAAAAGGTTATTGTTCTGAGAATTACTTTCATGCACCATAACCATATTTTTTTGCAATATAATAATGTTTATGTATGTATGTATGTNGAATTACTTTCATGCACCATAACCATATTTTTTTGCAATATAATAATGTTTATGTATGTATGTATGTCTATCTATCTATCTATCTATCTATCTATCTATCTATCTATATATACACTGTATATATGTCATGTGTAGTGGCCACTACAATCGGTCACACTTTCTTAAAGGTACAATCAGTTATCCAAATGTAAAAAAAAATGACACATCATTGAAACCAGCTATCGCTCCCACATTGAGGTTATTTTTTAATACAGGCACTGGCACTAGATAGACAATAGGCCTACATTTTCAAATGTAGGTTCTAGACAAACACTGGTGTTGAGTGCCTCTCCCTCCAGCAGAGGGCAGTCATCACTCATCGGTTAGTACAAATGACTTTCTCACACATGTCCTGGGCATAAATAGTCTGCCACACATTGTTGATTACTGGTTTAATAAAGACATTGTTCATTCAGCTATATCTTTCACACGGTTCGATATTAATCACTATGCCCTTTTTCCTTGTTTCTTCTTTTTTGTGAACCGTGGCCTTTCTTCTGCAGGTATGAGTCTCTGGACAACCACCAGACTTGGCATCAGTCCCCGGTCTTGACCACCACAGAAATTTACCCACGTCCACACTCAGCTGCTGCTGGTTACTTTCCCCCAAGTAGGAACTCGTCCTCCCATTATAGCACTGGAGGAACATTAACCCAGTCCTTGCCCGTGTCCCAGCATCATGGCAGGTACTGTGTGTGAATAAGTCTGACTTTCTTGTACATGTCATGTCATAGTGTGATGTAGTGTGTGCTGGTGTTATTTTGTACACAGTCATAAGTTGTGGCCTGACATTATTACATGTGCTGCCCCAGGATTGTCAGTGGCAGGAGGACTTGCTGTGTGTGTGAGCGTGTCTTGGGTAAGGGGGCAGCCATGGTCATTGAGGCCCTAAGTCTCTGCGTCCACCTCGCCTGTTTCCAGGTGAGAGGTTGTAACTGACTTAGTTTGGGCAGCAGGACTCTCATATCAGCCTGCTTAGATTAATACACACGACCATAAGAGCATTTCTGGCACCTTTCTAGCTTTTACCTTTCCTAACCACTCTATGGGCGATGGTCCTGTATGCCTTTTTCCTCCGTTTTTCTTAATATGATTTGTGTGGTGGAAGATGCTGGTCTGCAGTTTAGCTTCACTTTTAGATGCTCATTGTGAAAATCTCACTGGCGGAGGATCTCTAAATTTAGCTGACTTAGGGTCATTACCATGTAGATGTAAAAGTCCATTCACTTTTTTGCTTTGTATATATAATCAAATGTTCATAATACAATGTATTAATTTGCTACCAAAACATACCATAATGTATAATGTGTGCACGTACTATATAAAAATGAAGCATGCTGTGCTGTGCTTGGGTGGTGAAGGATCTGCTGACTTGTTTTAGACACAAAGGCCCATGTAGTGGGTCATTTCACATTTCTACCTCCCACTCTCAGTGTGTGGGCTGCCACCGGCATCTTGGAGGAACAGAGACCGGAGTCCAGGTTCGGATCCGAAACAGGAAACCCTACTGTGAGCCCTGCTATTTCCAACTCAAGCGTGAGTATTAGTCTTTATAACAGAATAACCGTGACTGGTTTTCTCAGCAACATATCGCACTTCAACAACATACCACTCATCACTATCCTACGCAGATTATTTTTATGATTTCTATGATTTCCAGCACCAATATCATTGTTCTTTTACAGCTAGTTTCCTGGAACAACAATAATCCTTATTGTAGACTGAAAAGAAATTAAATGGAGATACCATTGGGAGAAAAAATCCTTAATAATTGTCTAGGAAAGTTTCCTTTATTGCACATGTCAAGTAAAGATTCAATTTTCATTGTTGATAATCTTCAATAACACTTTCAGATGCCTCTGCCCCCTCCATGTGACCTGATTGCTGTGCTTCACATTACAGAGTAAGCAAATCACCGTGGGATAAAATTTATGAATAAAATGTAATGAGCACATCATCCACACAGCCAAACCAAGGCTTCAGTCTCCTATTATCTGATAAAACTCTCAAATCTATAATTTCATGAAGTATCTTGGATCCATAGGCAATATAGATTCTAAGAGGTTATTTTTTATCAAATGAAGTTGTTTGTCCTTTGCTTATGTCCACAAAAATTCACATAGATTTAATATATGAAATAAAATAATGAAGGGATTTGTTAGTATGTGATAAATGCTTTTATTAGAATGTTAGTGTTGCCATGCATTTCTGTCATATTCTTGTTACCTTTGTTCTTTGCCCAACAGTGCTTTAGAAATAATATTCTTTTGAGATCTTGTTAATGTAACCCATATATAGAAGACTATAAATGGAGGCACATTTTAACTTACTAAAGCACTTTTCAATCAGTTGCAGTCTCACTGAGTGCACTTTGGGTAAATAAGTGGTATATATGATGTTTTTTTCACATGATAATGGGAATCTTAACTGAAATTGATTGTAAATAAAGTGTACTTATAAATGAGAAGGACTTTTATTGTTTTACATTTGTGTACCACATGGTGGCGTCGTTGGTCTCAGTGAAACAGCAGCTCCAGTATAAGTCTGCTGTATAGTTTGGTTTCTGTTTTGACACTGGAGTTACATTAGATATTAAGAATTCGATTAGACCTCATCAGGTGTGGTTTTTCATTGCAGACTTACTGAAGTAATTGTAGGTGATTGTGGTGGCATCAACTAACATTGAACTGCAGCTAAAGAAAATATGGCAGATATTAGTTTTGCTTTATTTTATGGGATCCTTAATTCCTAATAATTTTCTAGTAAGTTATGGTTCCTTTGCAGAAATTATTTTAAACACATACTCATACTAAAACTGGTACCAACTTACAGTATGAAGTCATTTCCAGGAAAAAGAACTTTTATAGGAAATAGGATCTGTTCCTGTCTGGAAAAGTAACAGGAAACTAATAACATTAATAAATAAAACATTACTTACATTTTAAGTGTTGTGTTAACATTTTATTTAAAAAAAAAAACAAAAAAAAAACTGTTAATTTGTAAAAACAGAACTCAATTTTTATTCATTTCTTAAAAAAAAAAAAAAAAATCCTGTTTTTGTGTATTCCAGGTAATAATTAATCAAATTGTATGTTAGTTGTATGTTGTTAATTTGTTGTTGTTGTTTTTTTTAGCCCAACATCAAATTGATATTAACCAGAATTTACAATAGACATTATTTAAAAAAAAAAATAAATAAATAAAAAATAAAAAAATCCATAAACTGTTTTTGCAAATGCACTTTTTGTGTTCTGATTGTTGTAAGAGTACAAACTTCACACACAAGTCATTTATTTTCAGCATCTCCTCCAGGCAGCTTTGCAAAAGCACAACAAGTTGCCATTTATTTCTCATGACAACTAGAAGTAGTATATTTTACAACTAGTATACTTGTTCTGATTTTCTCTGGTGCAGTAAAGAATCGATGTATAAAAATAAAGTCTGTACACTTAATACTGACATTGTCGTTTGTGTCATAAGTTTCAACATCCCTTTTTTAAAATTTGATTTATATGCTATTAAAGAAAAACTGATTCA
This sequence comes from Lucifuga dentata, assembly GCA_014773175.1. Taxonomy (NCBI): domain Eukaryota; kingdom Metazoa; phylum Chordata; class Actinopteri; order Ophidiiformes; family Bythitidae; genus Lucifuga; species Lucifuga dentata. Next base: position 117,950 of record VXCM01002973.1, on the reverse strand, counting down.
ATCATGAGAATTTAAATCACAACATTAATAAACGTCTTTGGCCAAAAACTTTAGAGCTTATTGTGTATGTCAGTAATTTGATTCCTACTTTTATGTTGGACTCTAGTGTAGCCTTTCAGATATGTTTGAAAAAAAGTGTTAATTTGAAACGTCCCTGAGCAGCATGTTGTTGTAATGTAGCAGTTCAGATGGCCAATGCCCATTTCAGACAACTTTCCTCATGAAACAAATTATCTATTTTTGTAAGTTGCTGAAGCAGGTTACTGTAAAAGCTGTGGGGATTTCTCCTTTTTGTATATGAAGGAACTGTAACTACAGTTACTACTTCCTTAAATTGAATAAAACTTCTATTTGTTCATTTAAATAAATCAAACACTTGTCACAATGCTCAGTATGTTTCATTTATAAACATCATATAGTATAATTCTCACAAAAAGCTTGTTGTATCCAGAGTAATATAACCCAGGCTTAGATGGATCATGGTTTATTAACCCTCCCAAACTCATTTCCTTTAGAGAGACATGAGGGAAAAGATTTTGTCCTGAGGCCATGTTGATAGGAGGTGCCATGCTGTGAAATGTCAGAACAAGCTCTGCTGTCCAGAATTAAGGCAGCGTCAGTGTTTTTGTGCTTGCTCTGTGCCAACAAATACTGCAACAAAGGTACTTCACTCTTAAAATAAATAAGTTGGTCCTGAATTCCTTTTAGCTTTTATACTGCATACATGTAGACTGTGCACTAGTGAGCACGGTATACTGCCTGCACAAAACAATTACATACTTCTTTGCGGAAGTTTCATTGCAGCTGAATGAGGAAGTTGTGTTGTAAGGAAATTGTGTCAGTACAATTACTATTGCAACAGCTCACAACAGACCTCAGTAACACATTTTATTCCTTCAACTCAAGTAAATGACAAAATAGTTGAAGTGAGGAAGGGAAGATACAGTAAATGAAGAACAACAAGCCCATTAAAACGATATTATCTGTCTGTCATAATGATAGTCTACAAACAGATGTTTTTCCTTGAAGATATCATTTATTGTTCCTTGGAGTTCTGGACAGCAGAGACAACCAAAGTGAAATTTTAAACACTGGTCACTCAGTGCTCTTGCCTGATGGATGGAAATGTTTTTTTGTTTTGTTTTTTTAATGGTTTATCATGACCTGGACTTTTGGAAAGAAAAACATCAGCTCCCTAAAGGCACAAGTCAGTTTCTGATATGCTCCATATGTTTGGGATGACTCTTGTGATCCTTTCCTGATCTATTTAAATACCACAAGTACCAAAAGCAGCAGAGGGTCAAGGAGACAAGGTAGAGACATGAGACTTAATAGATTAACCATATTAGAAATGTGGACAATAGTTACTGAGTCTGATTTACTGAGTTAATCATTCCTCTGTTTAACTGCTTCACTCTACCAGTGAGATTTAAACCTTTAATATTACTGAATAAATTCCAGTGGTGCAGTTTTATGTTTATGGTCAAATGTTTACATTTTCAAATTATCTGCAAAGACAGGCTGTAATAGGATTAAAAATGTGAAATCTTACTATAAATATCCTCCAGTGTTTTTCCACTGACATGTCAGCAAATTTGTTGATAATTGCTGAATCACAGCAGAATGCATTTCAGTGTGAGCAGTAAACATTACTGTGCATAACCTATTGGATGTGTATGGTGCATATGACAAGAAAATAAGTAGGAACATAAAGTTGTACATTATCCTAAACAATGTAATGTACAACTTTATGTTGTACATTATCCTAAACTTTAATCTAATGTAATGTAACATTGAACACACATGTCCACCCCCCGTATCTGTCGCTGCTAGGGCCCACCAAGTTTTTCAGGTTGTATTTTTATCCCAAATCCAGATTGTGAATGTTTATACTTTTAGTTGACATTTGCTTTAAAATTAATAAACTCCTGGTTTGCATATTAGAACACACTATTGCCCTTTGCTTTTCAGTCTACTAGAAGCTAAGTGCTCAGTTCTATTGAGTGTTAATTGTAATATACAGTGCTGTGAAAAAGTATTTGCCCCCTTACAGATTTCTTCTGTTTTTGCTTTTTTGTCACACTTACATGTTTCAGATCATCAAACAAATTTTAATATCAGACAAAGATAACCTGAGTAAATACAAAATGCAGTTTTTAAATGATGATTTCATTTATTAAGGGAAAAAAGCTATCCAAACCAACCTGGCCCTATGTGAAAAAGTAATTGCCCCCTAAACCTAATAACTGGTTGTGCCACCCTTGGCGGCAACAACTGCAATCAAGCGTTTGCGATAACTGGCAATGAGTCTTTCACATCGCTGTGGAGTAATTTTGGCCCACTCTTCTTTGCAGAATTGTTTTAATTCAGCCACATTGGAGGGTTTGAGAGCATGAATGGCCTGTTTAAGGTCATGCCACAGCATCTCAATCGGATTTAAGTCTGGACTTTGACTAGGCCACTCCAAAACCTTCATTTTGGTTTTTTTTTGAGCCATTCAGAGGTGGACTTGCTGGTGTGCTTCGAATCATTGTCCTGCTGTATAACCCAAGTGCGCTTGAGCTTAAGGTCACAAACTGATGGCCGGACATTCTCCTTCAGGATTTTCTGGTAGAGAGCAGAATTCATGGTTCCATCAATTACGGCAAGTCGTCCAGGTCCTGAAGCAGCAAAGCAGCCCCAGACCATCACACTACCACCACCATGTTTGACTGTCGGTATGATATTCTTTTTCTGAAATGCTGTGTTAGTTTTACACCAGATGTAACGGGATGCACACCTTCCATAAAGTTCCACTTTTGTCTCGTCAGTCCACAGAATATTTTCCCAAAAGTCTTGGGGATCATCAAGATGTTTTTTGGCAAATGTGAGACGGGCCTTTGTGTTCTTCTTGGTCAGCAGTGGTTTTCGCCTTGGAACTCTCCCATGGATGCCATTTTTGCCCAGTCTCTTTCTTATTGTTGAATCATGAACACTGACCTTAACTGAGGCAAGTGAGGCCTGCAGTGCTTTAGATGTTGTTCTGGGTTCTTTTGTGACCTCCTGGATGAGTCGTCGATGCGCTCTTGGAGTAATTTTGGTAGGCCGGCCACTCCTGGGAAGGTTCACCACTGTTCCATGTTTTCTCCATTTGTGGATAATGGCTCTCACTGTGGTTCGCTGGAGTCCCAAAGCCTTAGAAATGGCTTTGTAACCCTTTCCAGACTGATAGATGTCAATGACTTCGTTTCTCATCTGTTCTTGAATTTCTTCAGATCGGGGCATGACGTGTTGCTTTTTGAGATCTTTTAGCCTACTTCATGTTGTCAGACAGGTTCTATTTAAGTGATTTCTTGATTCTACAGGTCTGGCAGTAATCAGGCCTGGGCGTGGCTAGTGAAATTGAACTCAGCTTTCCAAAAAATGTGGTTAATCACAGTTAATTCATCATTTAACCAGGGGGGGCAATTACTTTTTCACATAGGGCCAGGTTGGTTTGGATAGCTTTTTTCCCTTAATAAATGAAATCATCATTTAAAAACTGCATTTTGTATTTACTCAGGTTATCTTTGTCTGATATTAAAATTTGTTTGATGATCTGAAACATGTAAGTGTGACAAAAAAGCAAAAACAGAAGAAATCTGTAAGGGGGCAAATACTTTTTCACAGCACTGTATGCTTGAAAACATATGGACCACAAAGAACAGCTGAGTAGACGTTTTGTCACTTGCAAGGACGATGCCAGTCTTTGTGAATTCTCTGATTTGATGGATTTAAATGAGAATAACTTTCAGTCAAACAGATAGATAGGACAAATCAGCCTTTGTTTGATTTATAACTGCATGTGACCAATGGAAAAATATGACCTTGGACCTTTTTTCAGAAAACTTAAGAATTTATAGCTCTCTTGTTTCATTTGGGTACACAATTCCAAATCAGGAAGTTTTTTTGTTTTTTTTTCTGTGAGAAATTCAGAGATGACCCAAGTGATGTAGCTATTTTCAACCTATTGCTCTGCTGGCTTTAGAACACATTATTTTCAATATTAAACTCTTATTCTTTTCCCTTATTAACATTTCCCACAAAGTTTCAAAAAAAGTTTGTTAATTGGCCAGATATTTTTAGTTAGAATTAGATGTGTCTTTAACTTTTCTTTTAATCCAGTGTTTTAGAGGAGGTCCCTTCATGTTTTATGATTGATGGTGTATTTGAGAAATTTCCTTCTCACTTCAGAGTCATTTACAGCCTGAAACTGCAGTTAAACAGCTTTAAAACATTAGCAAACAGGAACTCTAATCGTATAGCCGTATCTGTTTTTATGCAATCTAATAGATGAAGCAGGGCAAAATACATTTCAATTTTGTGTTATAACTCACTTTATCTAGCTGTACCTCTGTTGCCATTCTTTTTTGACCCCACGGACTTGTTATCTGAAATTAACTAAAATAAAAATAAAATTTTTTTTTAAAAAATGACAGGATGACACAGGAAGCAACAAGGAAGAACTGGGTATGTCTGTGACTTGTAGATACAGTATCTGGTGAGTGTCCTCTTAGTGGAACATTTTCCAGATCCTACACAGACAGGCAGAGTGACAGAGAGACATCCAGATAAAAAAGACAGACAAGAAGACCTAAACTCTGCTTTCAACCCTCATTTCAACTGTAATTGTGACTAAATATAATTTTTTGGCTGATATTTCATGTACAAGGCGTAAACAAGATAACAGACACATCATGGTTAACTTCAGCTGCCAAGTAGGTTAATCACAATTAGAAATCCTGTAACAAACGTCAAACAGTATTATGATGAATGCCAGATAGCAGCAGCTTTCATCTTTAACAAGCCTCATAATTGGCGCTTTGTTGGTTTTTAAGTGACCTGAGACAAAACTTGTAGCTCCAACAAAGCCAGATAACACAGTTGCATTATATATAATAATTTAAATGCAATGTCGAAAAAATACATCAACAGGAACACTCTTGAAATTTTTAAGAACATATTAAAAAAAAAAACTGCAGTGGCAAAGAAGAATGGCAGCCGCCTCACCATCAGCTACATGCAGGGATATAAGATGCATGCAACCCAATATGACCTGCTTTTGTAACATTGTAGGCAGTGGCAATTTTGTTTCTTCGAAGTTCACTTAAAGTTCATTAAGTGTCATTTTGTTAACCTCTTATATGCACAATTGCTATGTCAACCACGTGATAAGCTAACCGTGTAAATGTGTCAGTTAGAATTTCTGTTACGGACCAAAAATGTTGGTTCAGTGAAATGGTGGACAAAAGTTAACAAATATTGTGTAATATTTTAGTATTCAAAGTCAGCTAAAGCTTAATGAGCTTAAACAGTCAGAGAGAGAGAGAGAGAGAGAAAGAGAGAGATAGAGAGAGAGAGAGAGAGAGAGAGAGAGAGAGAGAGAGAGGATGGTGATAGGATGATGACAGGATATGAAGATGATTCAGATGGCCTGTGAATCAGCTTCCTTCAAGTCTTGCCCTTTCAGTCAGACCTAAAAAGTATGGAGGGGGGTTGCACTCCTTCTGAAAGGAAGCTCACTCCAGCCACAGCAGGGGTGAGGATGCTCCCTGTCCTCCTCTCTATTCCCTGTAGTTGACTGATGCTGGCAGCCTTTACCTTTAGGTTTAACGTGCAGTGCAAGGCTCATAGATTTGTCACTGGGAGCTGCTGCAGTCTCCGGTCTGCTGCTGGGCTCTGAGAGCAGCTCAGCGGAGACAGGCGACATTTATGCCCTCCATCATCCAAACAATACAGCACAGCACAGAGGAGAGAGGAGAAAGAGCTGTGAGATGTGAGGTAGAACCCTTCATGGAGACACAGCGATGACCACCGGAGGATTTCGATTTCTGCAGCTATACTGGGACTTTGTCCACCTTTTGGCCAATTGTAGTTGCAGTTTTCAAGAGATATTGTTGAAATGAGCACATGGGATTTCACTTTGTAAGATGAAATGGCACAGGCTTTTGTCAGGCTGTCCTTAACAAAGTCTTTAAAGGGCAGCAAGGGAAGATGACTTTCACACTGTATGTAGACACATTAAAAATTTAATATTAACCACAGAACAAACTAAAATATTCTGATCTATCTTACAATAACACAACTGTCAGATTGCAAAACTTAGTGATGTTAATGGATAAATTATATCAGTATCAACTTGTTCACCGCTCCAGGGAAATACTTGTTTTTTGGGGGTTTTTTTGTTTTGTTTTGTTTTGTTTTGTTTTTTTACTGTGAAAATTCAATAGACACATAAATGTCAAGATTACATATTAAAATGATAAAACACAAAAAGGCATATCCTAAACACACGCTTATATTCCATTTCAAGTTGCCATAAAACTGCACAACACCATTTTCACGATTATGTGTGGACACGTATTGCTGCTTGCTTGGTAACACAAACACTGGGTTAATTATGTGTTCAGGTGGTTAGCAAACAGTACGAGTCTCACATTTTACTTCTGAGTTGCTATAAAACTTTCCAGGGTTTATTTAAATAGTAAAGTGTTTGCTCTGATATCACGCACCAGGAAACTGTAAAGAGGTTAAGTGGATAAATCAATGAGTTCTATTTGTTCTGCTAAAGAATGTTTCATCAGAAACCAGCCGGACAGTTAAACAACAAAGGGCTTCACTTTTTTTCATGTGCCTTTAACAACAGAAGAGAAGTACACTGACTTCAATGACTAAAACACACCCACTGCAAATAAGAAGACAGCTGTAATACGGTATATGTATGTATTTATTTTTGAGCAATCAATTTTAATGCTGTTTTAAGTTGATTTAAGGTGAGTTAAGGGTTTTAAAATGTGTTGATGCTGTCTCTGGCACTGTTAATTTCATCAGCTTCAGAGGTGGCAACAGTACTAGTATTCATGATTGCTAAAGAACAAAGTCAAGTACTTGGACTCTTTTCATTTGGAAAACTGTATACTGCAGCATCCTCAATTTATTCTATTGTTTCCCACTCTGCTCTAAAACATGCAACATTTAACAAAAAACACAATCCCCATGCACTCATGAACAACAACAAAAAAATTTAGAACAATTAAACTGTAACCCTGTTCAGCCATTTGTCATGCAATTTTTTTTTTTTTTTTAATTGCTTGGTTCCAATATGTTCCTCTAGTTTAGCTTGTATATATCTATAAATTTGGAATCTCCTCATCTCTCCACTGACTTCTTGTACGGTTGAAGCTGTCTTCCATATTTATTTTTATCGGGCTGCGAGGTGATGGAACTGAATGATGGTGACAGTGACGTGCACCAGAGAAGTGAGATGTAAAAAAGAAAAACAAAAAAAAAACATGCATTCTGATCTGACCTTCACACAGTAAACACATAGCCAGAGTTTTTGTTTTTATGTTCTGTGTGTTTTGTGTTGTGTACGTTGATGCCCACAAATTCCCCTTGAGATAAGTAAAGAAACTAACAGAGATCAGAGGCAAACCACATCTGCAAGTAGCCTAATCTGATATGAAAAAATCTGATGTGTTCACAGCTCAGAAAAAAAAAATCTGATCTGTGTCACTTTAGCCTGTAATGTGAACATAGCATATGTTTTCCAATCCAGAAGATTAGGACAAACTCCCTAAAAATGGAATAAACCTCAGGAAAGGCAATTGTAAGAGAAGTCTGATCTCCTTTAACAGTCAGGTATGCAAGAGGAACCGCAGGAAGCAGACAATTACAAACAATTACAACAAAGTTGTTGTCAAAATGTGAGGAAGATACTGTATAATCCAACAATGGAGCTATGATTCAACACAATAATGTGGTAAATCCAAGATCCTAAAAAGTTAGTGAGATGGTAATGTGAAGAAAAGACTGACAGAGTCCAGGAAAGAATCAAATGAAAGGGTCCAAATGAGTGGGGTAATCACTTTTTTTGCTTTATTTGTTGCTATTGATTGATTGATTGGTTAGTTGGTTGCTTGCTTGCTTGCTTTAACTTTGCATTCAATTCCAAATTATATTAAGTATGGGCCCAGCCCAATACATTCAGAAATAGAAACTAAGAGGTGGAATGCTTTCAAGTAAATATATATATTTTTAGTGGGTTTTTATTTCTTACCCCGTAAAAATTTTATGTTGCTAAATTCTGAAATTGGAAAGGGAGGATTTCCTGTCACTGTAAGGAAGATGCATAAACTGCATTATTTCATACCTTCACAACTGATATTCACAAAGAGGTACATGTCATGTTCACGGGTTCTTTTTTGTGAACATACCGTGTGATTATGCCTGTATTCAAAGAGCTGAGGGTAACATTAAAATTAAAAGAAGTGCAGGTCACTGTGAGCTGCACAGACTGTAGGAAAAAACGTGTTAAAGCCTTAACACATAGTGGCTGATATGACGAGAGCCAGCACTTCTGTTATTATCTCCAACTCTGCAAAGTGGCTAGTTTGCCTCTTTATCACTCTCCCTCCTGCGCTTTTTGTGCCTTTGCGTGCATGTATGTATGTGTGTTTGTGTGTGCACATTTTCATTTTCAGAGTGATATTACAGAAAGAAATAGCATGCAGAGAGTGAAATAATTAGTAGGTATTTATATCACATGCACACCACTGCATTAATAATAATTGATTGGCAAAGACACTTTTTAATCCCTTCACAAGAAAAAAAATAGAACTTTAATTGTTTTATATGATATTAGTGCTTTTCTTCCATTTCCATGATCATATTTTTTGAGTCTTTTCTAAAACTTCCCATTTGTGAATATAGTAGAGCTGAAACAAGCAGTCCTTTTGTTTAAAGCCTCCTTTATGTTCACATGATGATGCATGAAAAGAAAGGCATAAGATAAGGCATAAGAGATGCATAAAGATTAAAGACTAAATAAATTTGGCTATTTCATTCAGCCCCAGTTGCTGTTTTTTTTGGACTGTGCACTACTTCCTCTTACTAGAGATCACACTAAAGAGGAAGACAAGCAGTCGATCTTTCCTCTTTCCTGTCCAGATGGCAGCGTCAGCTGACAGCAGATACGCGATCTCTTGTGTAGACATGCCTATCTGTGAAGCTGTTATAAAGTTCTGTGGTAGCAGAAGTAAATGTGGGTGGCTGGGTGAGATGGTGATTGGTTAGCGTGCGTGCGTGTGTGCGTGTGTTTGTATGCATAGTACAGGGTCTGTGTGTGTACATGTGTATATTTGACTTTGTTTGCATATATAAGTACTGAAAAAAATCCTCCCACTGTGATGATTTACATTAACAGTGCCACTGATTCTGGTTATCTAACAAATAAATGGCACATTTTTAAAACTTTAGCATGTAAATATGAGCACTCTATCAAAGCTTTTTGTATCAACAATTGATCCTGGGATAGCTTGGATTTTTACTCCCAGGATCCCACAAGGGAACCTACATTTGATTACAGTACTTGTCAGCCAAAGAGAAATCCCCCTCCTCCCCCATCCTGCCCAGGAGAGATAACAGTGCTCCTCTGTGTTGCAGAGGAGGACACTCTGCTCTGCCAGATATACAATGAGCACTTTTAAGACACAATTTGTTGAGATTAAAATTCAGTTTGAATAAGGATAGAAAAGCTCTTCAGGTAGTAGCCTGAGTAAATTGTTTGAAAGAACATTATTTTTTCTTATGGAATTCAAAATAATTCAAATAATCCATCTGAATAGGATAAATGCACTATGGAGGCCTGTGTGAAGAAAAAAATTTAATTGCAAAATGTTGATGGAGTGAATCTTGAACTTCTGTTTGAAGTGCATAAAAATGTTGTATTGTCAAACGACCCACAAGGGAGTTTTGAACTGAGAACAACTCAACTTGTTGCCAGTGAGCAGTAAACTAAATTAAGGAACACATGACTTAATGGCATGTTACTTCTTATAATGTACTTGTTGTGCAGTTGATTCTTAAGAGTTTTTGCCCTGTTACAGAAAGTCATTTACAATACAATCTCTCTCTCAATCTCTGTCTCTGTCTCTCTCTCTCTCTCTCTCTCTCTCTCCTTCAGATTCAGTGTGTTGTGAATGATAAATGTGACATTAACGTGGTGAAAACAGCATGCAGTGAATTAATTCAGATTCCATTCATCAAAAGATTCTTGGCATATAGACGAGTGTTTAGCGTTATCTCCCAAAGAGTAGTGTTGACTCAAATCCTAATGTGTCCAAAAGGAGCAGGGAATCCATCTCTTAGATGACAGAAAACTCCATAAACAAAAAATTGCAGGAGAGCTGCTGCTAAATCAGTCTTTATTAGGCATTGTATCCATCTCTTATCAAAAATGTTTACTCTATATCCAAAGAGAAATTGTGAAGAAATTGGTGACCCAGGAATAAAAAAAATCTGTTTTGAAAGTAGCACTCCATTATTAAATGCTTTTCACAGAGAACTAAAGCACTGATGGGTGCATAATGTTACATTAACACACTTTATTTGCTGTAGTTTCATATTTAAGGCAACAGAGACAATGCGCAGGTGGTATGTAATACTCCAAATATGTAGCGGTGACATGTATGGCTGGTATAATAAAATGAAACAACAATATGGAAAGAGAATACTAAATGAAGCTGCTCACTGTTTCATTATCTAGTGACTCAGGATTTGGGGACTATAAAGAGAATCCAGGAGAATAAGTCAATGACCAGACTAAACTATAGTAGGCTATTTACAGTACACATGGTCTTTAAACTTTTCTCAGAACAGTAATATGACAAATATCACAAACACCACCCAGCATGCATGGGTTTGATGACTGGCATGTGGAAAGACTAAACAGACTTTGGAGTAATACATTTTTAGACATCTATGTAAAATATGACATCATTTCAAAGACTATGTTGGGTTCTTTCTCAAACCTGAAATAGAGTAATGCTTGTTCAACAAAGTCTAAAACCTTCCACTTTTTCAGCAAATTTAGTCCGGTTATACACCGTTCCAGCTGTAAATCAACAAATCCATGCTCGCTGGGGAGTTTCTAATTGCTCTGCCCCTCTAAAACCCACATCCCTCAAAACAATAAAGTACATGTTAAACCATCATATAAAGCTTGACTGTTTTCATTGTCATAATCAAATAATTATGCTCTTGAAACAGTCTTCACAGTTCAGGGAGGAAAAATGGCAGGAAAACTAAAACAGGCCAAAGTGAACAAAAAGTAACAAAAACACAGGAAACTGTAAGTATCAGAGTGAAAACGTTCACCTCCAAGTCAATGATGATTTATGCTGGATAGAATTATTTTACGTGATGATTTCTCCCAGATGTTAAATGTTTTCAAGAGTTATTATTCTTGCGCAACAGGCATCCGTGCCGCGCCCAGAACTGACCCAGTTCACCGGCTGAAGACGTACTCAGTGTAACTGGTCCAGATTTTGTCTTCGCTGGGGTCGTTGCTGGTGTAGGCGCAGGTCCCCGTGGAGCTGCAGGCCACCATGTGAAAACCAGCCTCGGCCAGGCGGTCGAACGCCTGCTCCAAGAAGTTAAACTTGAGGTAATACCTGGAGGTATATTTGTCCGGCTGTTTGTCCGGGTCACGGCTCTCATTCAGGGTGTCTCCGAAAACCTCTTTAACCAGAGAGATCTTACCGCACACGGTTATTCTGGCAACTCTTCGAAATTTGGCGTCCGCCTGGATGTCTCTTCCGATAGTGTAGCTTCCCCTGTAGCCGATGGTGATGTACCCGAAGCCGTTTGCCCCCGGAGAGCGCAGGGTTCTGTCAGAGGAGGCGGTGGCCGGACTGAGCTCAGCCTCTTCCGGATCCCCACTGCTGTCCTCCGCGCAGGAGTCTTTGTTGCCCGCTGCCAGGCGCCAGGTCAGATCAGGCAGCTGGTAGAAGTCCGCCTCTTTCTGCAGCCTTCTCCTCTCTTTGAAAAAGTCAGGCAGAACCAGCTCGGAGTCCCGTAAGTAGTCCAGAATGTAACGGAAGAGAAATCCGTCCCGGTCGAAGAAGAAGCGGCCCTTGCTGTCTTTTGGCAACTCTCCTGGGGAGCTCTGAGTAAACTTGGTCCAAAGCAGAGAGTTGGGCACCGCCGTCAGAGTTTCTAGTTGAGTTACATACACCTGCCCACCCACGTTTAATTCCACGATCTCAGGGAAGGATGAAGTTTGTGTGTCCGTGTGAGCCATCTCTGTTTGTCCCGCTACTGCCCCAGTAAGAACGGATTATCTCCTGTACAAAGATGTTTGTACTAGTTAGTCTGAGTGGGAGGAGAAGGAAAAGGACACAGCCACGGAGCTGTTAACTCTTCAGTGGGAGCTTTGATACCACTCATGGTGCCTTCAAGGGCCACTGTAAGTTTCAACTTCCCACATAAAGGACCATACATGCAATTTTGTGTGTTGTGTGGTTCTCAAACTGTGTTACATGTACCATTGGTGGTGCAAAACTCCCTCTGGAGCGCAAGATGACTGGAAATTTCTGTACAGAATCAAAACAATTGAAATGTGTGGAACTTCTGTTATTCTGTCGGACGATTCACAAATTAAATGGTTTCATAAATTTTTTTTTTTAATTAAATTTTAAAAAGATTAAAAAAATTATGAAAATAAAAATTTTATTAAATCTTTATTTTCATAAAGATTTCTTTATGAAAATAACCAAACTCTTCCCATGTGCATACAATGTAATTCTATTGTATTTGGGCATCAATAACTTTTCAAACACAATTTCAGGACAGAACTCACACACACAAGGTTTGCATTAAAAATCATTAGTATCCTGTGGATACTGACATGGGAGGATACGTTGATGATGATTACTGTGACACTACGTGCTCTTTTAATGAGGGGTATGCAGGCATAGAACCCCTCTCACATTTATAAACTGGTCATGATGGCTTTAAATTTTGGATGGTTTTACTTATGGATTTGATGGTTTTTATCTTATGATCAAGATTGTGTATTATTGTTTATGTGGGTTGTTGTTGTTGTTGTAAATTATGGGGCATCAATCGCAAGACGTATTTCCATGTATTTGTGGACAAATAAAGTTCAGTTTCACTTTTTCAGTTTCAGTTTTTCTGTAATTTTTCCTAGAATAGATAAGTTGGCACTTCAAAGTTGGTTTAGAAAATTTATAAGAACCACTGTTTCAGACCTAATGCGACAAAGAGATCATGGTATTTTGCAAACCATGCTGTAGTGTTTTAAATTTGTGAAGGCATTTTCCTATTTTCCATACTTCCCATGCAACCATTGTTTTCCATTCATTTCAGTAGACTTATGGTATGAAAACCTGCTGGCATACTCCTGAGACCTACTTAAAATGTGTAATCCATCACAGTTCAGGTCTGCATTTACTTGTGCACTCTGCTGAGATCTGGGATCCTGGGTAGCATTACCTCTGGCTTGTGCTGGACAGAAGCCAAAAGATTTCTTGACCTTGCTGCTGCACTAGTGATCCCTACTAGTTGGTCAGGCTATCTGTGTGGAGTGAGCCAAGACCGGAGGAATATTGTGAACCTTCCGCATGTTTTGCCCTCCCTGTGAACCTCAGTCCTGCAAGTGAAAATTAGTGCTTGGAGACACCATATGTCACAGAGGGAGCACATGACTGAATACACCCTTCATCGTCCAAACGTTAGTTAGTGATAAGAACTGCAAGAGTACAGGGAGTTTGGCATTCCAGATTTGGAAAGGAATTTAGCATTGAAAAAAAGTCTGCATCTATGTTTGTCAAACAGACATTTTAAATCAGTCTGCATAATGTAAAGTGAATGCAACCTAAGTTAACCTGTGTCAATGTCCTTCCAATTATTTCATATGGAAATGACCTGAAACAAGTGGCTGTTTGGAAGGTAGATATCTAAAAAAAAAAATGAAAATGTAAAGAATGCATTTGAAAATAATGGCAGTAACATGTCTGATAGTTTAGGAGCTCAAACTTACAAAGACATTATTGATTTTGCAGGAAAGTGGCTATAAAGTCTTATGAACATCATAGCTTGAGCTCACTGACTGTGTGTTTTTGAATGTGGTTGATAGTCGTGTGACACCTGAGCCTTATAGTGCAGTGTGTTTACATAATATTAACACACCCTAAATGATAAGCAAACAATGAATTGTTATGAAGGAGTAAAGGCCAGCCATAACCACACTCTCCACTCATTATGATCATGCAAAATGAATATCATGATGCAATTGTGATACTTCTCATAAAGTGTTACAATCGTTCATGTGGTGACTTGTGGATATTGTTAGAACATTGTGATGTCTTGTAGCAACTTTTCCGATCCATTATGCATGTTAAAATGCTTTATTTAAGCTCATAGAATGAATTAGTGATGTGGGTTTCATAGTGTCCACAATAGGTTCTTGGGGTGGCTGTTGGGGGTTTCAGCTGCATCAAAGTTCAGATGGGCAGTGGTGTTAAAAATGTGTTATTGCCTTGATGAAAGATTTTTGGACATGCTCACATTCTCAGCTTTAATTAATATAGCTTTCTGATCATTAATGCTTTTTTCAATGTTTCTCAGCCTCTTTTTGAGAAACATAGATTTGATGTATCATCACAATATTACTGTATTTCAAACTTTCCAATTTTGATTTGAAACTTTAGGGGGGAAAAGAACTGATATAAAGCAATGATTTAAAAATAAATCCTTATGGTTATCAAAAGAGCCTCTGGTGGACTTCTAGTAGTAGATGCAAGGAGTTTTAATTTTTCTAATGTTCTCATGTCAAAAAATTACCTCAGCTTAAATGAAGCACTCATAAATATTTAGTTGAGAAGCATAGGTGTAAATTTTGAAGCAAAACTGCACTTTGATGACCTACTTCAGAGGGTTACAGCCTATTTTCCATTTTCTTTCTATATTCTTGGAAGATGTAACAAATATTTAGCAAATTGAACAGTTTATGTTTTGGAGTGATTTACAAAAAATTGTCTTCATTGTCAAAAAAAAAAAAAAAAAAAAATCCCATTCTCTCTATAGCTTGTGGAATAAAAACACAATGTAACATTGCACAGATTTTAACATCATTTTCATTTGTTACCCATCAGTTTCCAGTATATACTTCTAATGTGTATTCCAATATATTGGATGTAATTTGTAACTGGATAAAATGTTATTCATTTTTTCACTTTTATCCATTATATATTTTAGAAACAAAATTCATTGATCTCACATCGTGGAATAATGCTGGTATAAGCACTATATATATATAATACTGTATCTGCAACAATGTAGAAGATCAAACTAATTAAGATCAGTCTTGATTTATCCTCTTTGTGTATTTTAAAAGCTTTTCATCCTGGAAGAAAACCATCACTTTCCACTTTCTGTGAGAATATTTGTGAACATTTTAAATATTCTGTAGTTATTCTAATTCTCATATTCTGCAGCTTGAAACTAATAATGAATTTTATGTTTAAGTTCCTGCGCTAGAGCAGGAACTTAAACGTATCACCCAGTCTTAATTCGCTGTTGACGTTTTAATATTTGGATGACAGTGACATCTAGTGGACAGGAAGTGTAAAAGCAGATTGTTTTTCTTGTATCAATGTATTTACACAAAGCTTTAGCAGTGTTTGTCTCAGAAAAACTGGCTAACTTACTATATGGAATGAACATTTCTGTGGTCCAACTGTAAGACAATATTTTATTATTGTTATGTATTATTATTTTATATTTCACATTTTCACAACAGCAAAGTTAAACAAATAAAATAAAAGTAACTATAAAACCCTCGTAACCCCC
>VXCM01002973.1:57920-102125 GCA_014773175.1 Lucifuga dentata | reverse complement strand
TTTTTTTTTTTTTTTTTTTTTTTTTTTTTTTTTTTTTTTTTTTTTTTTTTTTTTTTTTTAGAATTACAATAAATGCTGTTTGTTAATCTCATAATTGTATTCCTATACTGCACTCAAAACATACAATACTCAAAATATTCCAAAACTATCCTGTTCAGTTTTTTACCGCCCTAAGAATAATAGAGAATGCACATACATGCTTGTATACACACCGAAACGTTCCTGCTCTCATCTAGCTGAGGATGATTTAGGAGGAACAGGCCTGACCTCATGTCTCTGTCAGAGGAGTTAAAGGTTACCCCTTCTTCTTGCAGCCTGGCAGAGGATAATTGGTTATAGAAGAAGTTGTACAGTTTAACTGCTCTCCAGATCTTCCAGTGAGACAATGAAGTTTAAGAAGTATGGTAGCTCATTTACTAATCATATGTAGAATGTTCTCCTTTTCATTGCCTCTTATAGATTTTATCAGTCTCATCTATAATATCCTGAGACTCAGCAGTTTACTTTTGCCCGCTGAAGGAGGAATTACTATATCATGTTGTGTTAAGTGTTATTTCTGGCATAAGATATCCTGGGCTTTTCACTGTAACACATGGGGATAAGACCTTGACATATTTATTTTTCTGGTTCTGCAAACTAGTTTCCATCAATAATGACATATTTTATGAGAGAAGCCAGCTGTGTTATGAGTGATTATCAATGCTGGGAATGTTTAATTCTAGTAGATTTTCACAGAAATGTACAGTATTATATTTTATTAAAATAAAATATGTTTTTTGTATGTGTTCTCTATAAAAGACAGTAAGATTCCACCTGGTTTACACAGTAACACACACACACACACACACACACACACACACACGCACACACACACACGAGTATCAGGCTTCATGACAGAGAGAAGAAAAGAACTAACCTTGTAATTTAGATCACTAAATGTGTTCAGATTGGGTGTATCTTAAGAAAGAAAGATGCTATCTGCTTTTTCTATCATGAAAGTGAACATCTTTGTAACATTTTGGATGTATTGTTTATGAAACTTATGGTAAGTCACATTTCCATGACATTAAGTGTTTATTACCTGATTCAGCACTGATTGGAATGCATAGTAATAAATGGCATGCACAGAAAGGAAGTGTATTAAATTGGGAATTTTTTTTTTAAATTATAGCACCTAATAACAACAACAGCACAGTATAGATGAGTTGTAATGTTCTTCATCAAAGAGCAGTAATTACACCATATGGTGGTATGTGGTATCTATATTTTACTTTTCAAAATATACTCTAAAATGCTGTCCAGCATCAATAAAACTCTAACGACAAGTCCACAGCACACAAAGAGAAGTCTGATTATTCAAGCTACGCTCACCTCAGCTGTTAACTTCAATAAAATACTGAGTCAGGGAATATAAGAGCTGATGTTCATTGGCCTCTAAAACAAGTCAGTGATTAAAAGTGTTCTTTGTAATTTGACATGCTGTTGGATGTTGTATGTGTAGTGTTTTTACCTGTCCGTCACACTGAGTGATCATGTAACGCCTGCATGTGACACCGGGCCAAACGCTGTCACTCAGCCAATGGAGTGTGTCCTCTTCAACGCCGTCTCTGTGCTCTCTACCAACCAAACCCATCATCCATGCGTGGTCTTTCCTCAGGTCCTCCTCTGCAGCTGTCTCCTCTCTCCTCTCCTGTCTCAGCAGAGATGGAGACATGAGGCAGAGATGGTCACAAGTCTCGTCTTTAGTGTGACGAGAAAGATCTCATCCTTCATGATTTGTTTCTCAAAATTTTTTCTGCCTGCTCTGTCTTGCCTGTGAAAAACATCTAATGATTAATGCTGCTAACCATCACTAGGGATTGGAGCTATTTCAGCACCCTATTCACCTGATTGGGTGCCATCAGCCTTCCACCTTTTGCCACACATGAAAAGGCTTTACCTGGAAACTCCTTTGGCCTCAGATGAAGCTGGTGTATCAGCTATGGAGGAATTTTTGGGCTCAAATAAAAGGACTTTTCATGAACTGACAGAAAATTCATCCAGCATTGTGCCCTCAGGTCACATATTTAAAACATTTCTGTTTGTTAAGACATGATAATCAGTCTTCTTTGTGTTATAGAGTTTTATTGCATGGACATTGAGATATTGCCCCTCAGTTTGAATAGGTTTCTTATAGAGGTCCTGTACATCATCCTGGGGTCAAGCATCAGTCACCTTGCTGCTTGTATAAGTCAAAGTTCATTAACTCAGCTGCTGATTGTCTCATAAGGTGGATAGTTACTCAATCTTTCATCCAAGACAATAGCTGTGTTTACATGGACCCTAATATTCCGCTAATAATCAGAATAATAGCCCAACCAGAATAAAAACGCCTCATGTAACCACCTCAATCAGAAGAGACTGGCCCGATCCAAGCCAATCTGAAGGAATTTTCAATCAGGTTGAGAGGGTGGTTTAAACCTTTCATAATCCATTCAACTGGAAAATATTAGCACCTATTAATAATGCTATTAATGCTATTAATAATGCTTAATAACGCTATTAAAAATGCTTAATCAGATATTTCCTCTCTGGTTGAAATAAATATATTCTTTCTGCACATGTTTTCCATACATGGGGGAAACATTAGCTGATGCTGCATTGAGATGCTGCTTAACTAGAAATAACAGCAGAAAGGCAAATAATGTTCCCAGGACATATTGTGGATCCATCTGAAAACTGTATTAACAGGCGGCATGAATGAACAAATGAACAAGTGAATGAATGAATGAATGAATGAATGAATGAATGTAATTTTCTCAATAATGTTAGAAAAAAAAACTTCTTCTCTTGTATTTCCGGCAACTTAGACGCTTCACAGTGAGCAGAACCACTTTGCACGTCAAAAAAGTTCTATTCTGATGAAATGCTTTGGTTCATGTAAACACAGATCTTATCAGATCACTTTATTTAGCGTCCATGTAAACAGTTAAGTTGGAATCTAATCAGAATGATTTCAATCAGGTTGAAGAAATATTTGTCCGTGTAACCGCAGCTAATGATCAGTCTGAGTATGTACATGTGTAGTAATGTCCTACTCAGCAGTAACAGGTGAGATATGATTGGTTTGTTGCTGATCAAACTGGATCTTTGGACATCTTGGATTCCCTGGGAAAGGAGAGACGTTTTATTCTCTGATGTTAAATGGTGAAGAAAAAGGATCTGTTTCCTGGATTAGGTTTGGGAGATGTGAGAAGGTTGTTGGAAGCTGTTTTATCAGTCTGTTCTGAGGCTATGTCCTACAGTGTGTGGGTGTGAGTGTGTGTGTGTGTGTGTGTGTGTGTGTGTGGGGGGGGGTCTTTACACATATGTGGGTGTGCTCACATGACTTTTTGCAAATAGACATTCCTGTAGTTGCCTGTAGTATCATGTTTATTGTTACTGTTTAATGTTACTGTGCATGCAGGCTGTGTGTGTGTGTGTGTGTGTGTGTGTGTATATATTTTCATCACCTTCTCTTGAGGTTATGTCTGCACCCTTGTGCTCTTCAATCAGCTCTAATGGATCCTCTGGCTCAGACTCAGTCCTGCCACTGATCGTGATACACACACTTCTAACCACTTACTCACACGCGCACATAAACACACACACACACACACACACACACTCACGCAAAAGGGTGGGGCTGTAGGCTGATGTGTGTGGTGATGAGGTAAGAGCTATGACGACCCTGCTAACGTTCTCTTCCTGTCTTTGTCCTCTGTTTCAGCTCTTGGTGCTTCGCCATCTCAGTCTCATCCAATGTTACACCGCAGTGGAAAAATTTACACAAATCTACAATGTTTCACAAATCTCATTTTTCAATGTGTAATGGTCTTGAAATAACATATCTCTCTTAATTTTAAATTCTTAATAATAGAGCATAGAAACAATAGCACAAAAAACAAAACCAATAGTATTTTTTAAATACAGAAATGTCCTGTCTATCCTTCTGTGTCTTTGTCATCCCCCAACTCCACCCCCTAATGGCCCCTGTGTGTGTGTGTGTGTGTGTGTGTGTGTGTGTGTGTGTGTGTGTGTGTGNGTGTGTGTGTGTGTGAATTGGTGAATGGTGCACATGGGTCCCATCCACCCATTTTCCTCAGCTTCTTCATTCTGAGAGTGAACAGGTCCCCTGGGGCTAATGTGTGCATTTGTATGTGTGTGTGTGTGTGTGTGTGTGTGTGTGTGTGTGTGTGTGTGTGTGGGTGTGGTATGCATTATTCTCCCTGCTGACTTTATATGGGATTACAAAATGGCTGTCCATCTAGCATGCCCCTTCCTTCCTGTCTTTAGAAAAGAAATGGGCTGAATAAAACATGTACGGCATAACTCGGAAGAATAAAGATGCACACATGCGCACGCCATGCACACACACACACACATACTCATTACATCAGATCATCATGAGTTAATGTTCCAACAACAGCATTAACCCAAATGAGCAGTGTGATTCTACTATTACTTATACACTGAAATTTCACATTCAGCAACTATTTTGGTTCATCATTTCTTTAACTTAATACTTTTAAATGTATTGATAATGGTGTAACGCTCTAAATCATCAGATACTGCCTTGCTATCAATGCAGTCTGAATGGAACTAACTGTCTATGAGCTATAGGAGTGGCTAGTTTTCAGACTTGTAAAACGTAGTCTCTTCTGACCTGTTTTGACTGCTATAACCACTTCTTATTCCATAGACGTGAAGCTGATTTCACTCAATAAGAGGTCTTGTTGCTGTTAAGTCAGTTGTCTCATTCTTGTGGTGAGCTGGAGATGGTCTACCTGATGCTGGAGTGGAACAGAGCAGATTCTCTAATTAGGTTGCCATGGCTAATTAGATTATGGCAGCAGCTACATTCATTCTGTCAGAGAAGCTCCTCAGCTGCTTATGGGGACAAATGAAGGGGATGGACAGATAGATGGTACACAAGTCAACATGGTGTAATCTCAGGTGTACTATGTACGTTTGTGTCTCCATAAAAACAGCATTATGTGATAAAGTTGGTCTTTACATGCTGTACTGTATCTTTTATTCTGTTTCCTCACACTTCGGTATTGCTCTCACATATCTCCTTCCATCCCGGATTCCTCTTTCTCCCCCCCACCCCCACCCCACTCCCTGTTCCCATATTTCAATTAGGTGCCTTGCAATTAAATTACAGCGGATATCACTTAAGGAGGACATAAATAGTGGCCCGTTGTCGTACTGGCAGATGCTCGGATGAGATATGAGCTCCCTTGCATCACACCATCTAGAAAACAGATGATGTCACAGATCCAAAAACACAGTAATGCAACATATCATTTTCAAATCCCACATTTTTCTGGACTCACAATGAAAAATTATATATATATATTCTAAAAATAGAAAGCAAATAGAATATATAAATATTCTGTTTGCTTTCTATTTTTCACACCCAATGTCACCAGTTCTTTGAAATATTGCTGACAGGGCTGAGGTTGGGGGGGGGGGGGGNGGAGGAGGAGGTGGCAGGAGCTTTCACTCAGTCAGGAAGAGTCTCTGTGGGGTTGAGGGTCCTGCTCCCATTCCCCTCAAGACTGAGCAGTGCTGTCAAAGGCAAATCTACCCAGAGAATCTTGAGATTGTTGTCAAATACAGTAACTGCCATTGCTTATACAGGTCCTGTTACAACAGAAATGTAACACTGACTCCCACTAACACAGCACATGCCATCAAATACAGCCCAGCAATAAATTCTAGTCGTTCTACTCTTCATATATAGACCCATATTATTATATGGGTCTATATCAGAAAGATGTTGAATCGGATGTATGCTAATTATTGAGGTCGTATTTTGTGTTGTTGTTTGGCTTTATTAATATAACACGTGCATTGATGCTATTGTACATGCTATTATATTATGGCTGTNAAAAAAAAAAAAAAAAAAAAAAAAAACTATAAAAATAATGAAAGGTGGCAGATAATTGAATTAAAACTGGATAAATTTAATTGAACATATAAAACACGATTGCATACCTAATACTGCAAAAGGAGGACAGTCACCTTGCTTTGACTCTTCTCTAAAGGAATTCTCGACCTGAAGATGCTATCAGAATTTGATGTCTGCTCTCTCTAATCTCATCTCCGCATGTCCAAACTGAAGGAAGTGCTCTGGTGAGCTTTTGATTCCCAGAATTCTCTTTAATCTCTTAAGGTTAGTCTAAGAAAATATGTCCAGGAAGAAATTAGAACAGACAGCTGTAGCAGATAAAATGTAACAAAGGAAAAATGGTTCAATTTCACATGTTTAAACAAACTTTCTGTCTGTGGGCCACAGCTTAAAGTCTGCTCGTCTCTTGGCTTCTTTTGGGATCTAATTAGATAACTCAAATTTTCTTCCGCCAGACCAAGCAGGAAAGTAGGCATGTACTGGAGCTCTAAGGGTATTGAGGGGTT
The DNA here is from genome assembly GCA_014773175.1 of Lucifuga dentata. Lineage (NCBI taxonomy): Eukaryota > Metazoa > Chordata > Actinopteri > Ophidiiformes > Bythitidae > Lucifuga > Lucifuga dentata. The sequence goes on along the minus strand of VXCM01002973.1, from coordinate 95,684 downwards.
AGCTTTTAGTTCCTAAAGTTGGTGAGGTCACCAGGGTTCCTGATTAGTGAAAATGTAAAAGAAAAACATAATCTGGATGACATTTTAAAGGTAAAAGTAACACTGAAAATAACATCGAGAAGAGAAGAGAAGAGAAGAGAAGAGAAGAGAAGAGAAGAGAAGAGAAGAGAAGAGAAGAGNAAAAAAAAAAAAAAAAAAAAAAAAAAAAGGATCTGCAGTGGCCAAACTATCAATGGGTCCTCGAAAGACACTATGAGGACTATCTAAATATATCCAGTAGTCATGAATGAATGACTTTGTTTTGGTTTGCATCCAAATGCTCTTTTGCAACAACTATTACCCAAAACCATTTCGCAATGATTTCTTCTCGGACCGGAAAAACCAAAAATAAATGGATTGGCTTTTGGACAAGGGACAGTTTTCTTTCATAACTGTTAATTATCATGAGTGCTCTCTGCTATACTTTGTAAGAATGGTGATGGGATGCTCTCTCTCTCTCCACCCTCTGCTCTCTTTATGGGATTGGTCTTATTTCCCAAGGACGTCAAAAAGGACACAGCCATGCAGGCGGAGAATGGAAGCCAGATGGGTGGGGCATGTACGTCATTCCTGCGAGTGGATTTTATGGTAAGGCGCCAGCAAGCTACACCCCCTAGCCCCCGCCCAAGTCCATCTTCCCTGACCAACATGTACCCCACCCCCAGGACACTCCNACCCCCTAGCCCCCGCCCAAGTCCATCTTCCCTGACCAACATGTACCCCACCCCCAGGACACTCCACCCTGAGTCCCAGACTAGTGTAGAGCACTTAAGATAATGTAAATAACCAGAGAGAGAGAGCTATTTTAAGATGCTCTCTTTCATGCTGGGGGACAAAGATGCAAGCCAAGCGATTGTAATTTCAGTCACGTTTTCGGACATGTTCTCTTTCTCTGTCTAGTTCCCGGCTAGCTGAAGGGCCTGCAGACAAGAAAAAGCTTGGTGTAGCTACTAAACTCATTGTAACCATCTTCTTCTAAGAAGGAGAGCAAAAAAATCTTAAATCTGGACATCATGGACAGACTGAGACTGTAATACGTCCTTTCAGCTTAAATTTACACTGAATGAAATGTGTTCAAACCTTTGATATCCACATGAAAGATGCTCAGCAGAACCTGAAGGATCATAGGGAGTTTCAGGTCTGAGCATCACGAAATCAAGAAATGAAGAAATTGCATGCATGAGCTGTACGACAACTAATTAAAACCACAATATTCTCAATCAAAGCAAATTTGTAACAAGAAAGCCAATCAGGAAAAATTAAAAAATATCAACCTTATTTTGTTCTACAGTTAAAAAATTAGAATTTGTATGTTATTCCTGAAATAATTTATTCAGTTTTATTATTTTATCATTTTATGACATCAAAAATAAATAAACATTTAGACAGCTTCCATTCACCTCATAAATATTTAGCCAGCATAATTTGTATCTATACATCTTTTCCCATCTGTACACAAACATATATGTCACAGAGAAAATAATCTGTATATTGCTAATTACACCAAATAAAGAACAGATTTCTCAATAAGAACCTGCCATTAATGTTTTTCTGTAACAGTTACTGTTGGAACTCGCAAACAAAACAGACATAAACAGCTGTAGAAGTATATTAGTTGATATAATTAGATCATTTGTAGAGGTTACATTCATGTTCAAGTCTGTAGTCTGACCACAGTATAGGTAACTGTGGGGAAACACGCCTCTTCTTATCACTTTCATTAAGGCTTTCATTAATTACAAGATCATTTTAATTATTTTGTATTTGTGGTTTATATTGATTCCATTGATGAAATTTGCATCTACATCTGACAATAAAGAGAATATTAGCTATAGAATTACTACTACTAATGCTTGTATATTTTCTACTCAGCATGGTGTGACACATGGATTGTTTCTTGATTCACAGTCACAGTATGTTTATCAGTAATTATTAATAATATATACATGTGCTGACATACAGGAAAGTGCCATGTCAAAACATTACATTTTTGGGTACTATGTCTGATATACTTCACTTTACATGACATTAAAGTATATGTAAAGTATTTGTTGCATTTTATATTCAAGTTAAAACAATTCATGTGGTTTTACAGATGTAAATTAGATGAATTTAGGTGCTTATGACCTGATATAACATAAATGAACTGCATGAATAATACCTTAAAGCTATAAAATAAGATCAATTCTTCTGCCAATCCTTCACAATCAGATTTCAGTGGTAACCACTGTACAGGTGTTTGCATTATTGCTGTTGCTATCTTGTACGGCTCGTACCCTCCTTTCAAAGTACAGTTGTGCTGTTAGTCTCTTCTCAGAAATACCTGCCATCTGCTTTGCACCTCTTTAGATGTTACTGACTCTGATTGCATTTTTTCACCGACAAGTTAATCACCTTCTGCTGGCTCACAAGAAGCCAAAAACAACAAACAATTCATTAAAATTAAATGTTTCAAATGTCTGTACTTTCTTTCTATACCTCTAAAACAAGTCAGAAAGATGAAAATACACCCTAAGGTATAAATGTGAATGCAAGTGAGTGTTTGATGTACTTCACGAAAAGACAGCTTCATGTCTGCACAGCCAGCGAGCTACTACATCAGTTGGGCACATTATATATCCCATCATGTGGCTGTTATCCAATCAAATGTGAGATTTGGTACTTTGTCATCCAAGGGAGCATTTTGACTGTTGACTAATCTGCTGTCAGTTATTGGTTACTCATTCTAACATAGTGTCCACCTCTCTGGCAGTCGCCTCTTTAGTCTATATGTTCATATCCTGAGTCATTCTCCATCATGGTGGGAGGAGTCTGGGCTTGACTCCTCCTCTTCCTCAACAGTTTCTGTTGGCAGTGTGTCGTGGCGTGTGAAGGCAGCCGCCAAGGTCACACTCAGCCGCGGTTTGACGGGTGCCATCTCTGACAGCCCAATGTTGCTGCTACGAGTTACAAGCGTTGTCTTATCCATAATCTCTCCGCTGTGTTTGGATACTACTGCATCAAGAAAATCGTATTTATGCGACAGCTTGCCACTCTCAAATAGGTACTTGGCCAGGTAGGAGAACACCACATTACCCAGAAAGGAGGCCAGCATCGAGACTGTCTTGAAGGGGAATTTTTGGATGACAACTTCCTCCATTTCTCCAGTCATATGGTGAATCCGCTGTTCAGTGGTCCAACCAGGGTAATAAATGAAAGGGGGTAGCTGCAGGTATGGTTCCCCTCCACCTATACGCAGCACCATGCCAAACAAGTAAGCAGCCACTGAGCCATATGTGTTAGTGCCTTTGACAAAGAGCACACTGAGCAGCTGTGGGAAGATGATGACGTAAACCAGGTCGGAGCTCAAGTACCACAGGCCATAAACTGTCCCGGTTACCAGCGCCATCACTGTGGCCAGACCACCGAACACAAAGATAGTTATTCGCATCACCCACACGATCTCATAGTCTGAAGCCTGCATGGAAAAGGATAAGTAGAAACAGGGTTACAACATACACAGATTAACAAGATCAAAGAAACATGGACTGCAAAAGATGACATCTGTATGTTCAAATGGAACCACACAGACACTGACCGACTGTCGGAACGCCAGCTGGTAGATGTTCCTTGCAAACATGGAGCTTGCTGACAGTATAGATGAATCTGCAGACGACATGACAGCTGCAGACACCGCTCCCAGTCCAAAAAAAGAGACAAATGGTGGGCAAAGATGTTGGAGCACGATGGGTAGAATCATGTCTGCTTGGTTCTTGTCTTTTGGAGAAATGGCACCATAACTTGTCTGGTTCCAATCTGAGTCACAGAGAGATTTAACAGACTTACAATTTAGATATATTTAAAATGATACTCCCAATATGAAATGATATCTATCATTTAGATACAAACTGTTGCTAGTTTATATACACCAACACAATTTAATGCAGTTCAATACAAATTATAGTATTCATTAATTCCAATGCGTGAGAAATGTTGATTCAACTCTATGGTAATTTGGGGCTGTAATTAGTGGTGTTGTTGTATTGGATTGGATTGTAGGTGTTTTTTAAAAATAATCTACTTCTCATGTAAGCAAATTAGGGTCTATAACATTGTACATGTGTACCTAATAAATTGTTATGTCTATATCTGTATCTATATTGTTATGCATTGCTCATGGAAATATTAAATATAATGGCACTATGACAGCAGTTTTCCACGTCTCTTCTTTTTTTTTATGTTTGCTAACAATTTTACGAACACCTTTTTCAAACATCTGAGCTTTGGACTAATAATAGGAATAAAGAAGAGTTGAGATTCAAGCCTGATAAATAAAGGATTACTAGTTATTAGTCAAGTTTAAATCTGGTCATTTTTATTTAGTAATGATAACTCCTGTTTATTATTATTTAGACCAGCACAAACAGCGTTAATGTGTATTCAGTTGTTCTCTGAGGAATTTGATGATGAAAAATCTGGAGATCAAACCTCTAATTTGGTCCCTTGCCTCCCTCTAATGTAATATTTACACAACCAGCATGGTTATTAAACGGATTGCTACTTCATTATAGATGAGGTGAACCAGCTGCTATTTATCAGGCTCTCTCAGATCTAAGGGCAACACAGACCCATCCTGAGATAGCCTGAAAACACACACATTCACACTTGCATGTGTGTGAGCATGTGACTCTAACCTGTGGAGGCCCCGATGGCTCCTATGAGAACAGAGGGCACAGCCATGACAAGGCAACCAAAAGCAGCCAGGAAGGAGAGGACCTGGGCATAGGTAGCCGAGGAGGCAGACAGAACCCTCTGGAAATACACCTGCCATGGTATGCCCCCAAGCATCTAGAGTACAAATACAAACCATTAAATGATATTCTGTCAACTAAGGCCCAGCTTTAAACCTAGCAAAAAGCAACAAAAATCAACGCAGAAATGTTATACAAAAGGCGGATAATATTTTCTTGTGCTACAACATATGGATGAACTGAATGGTTTGATTAAAGGTTATTTATGTTTCATGCACTTTGAGGACAGACTACTTTTGTTTTCTATTACATCTTTTCCATCAACTGAAAGTGTGATGTTTTAGGACTGCAACTAATATATATTTTCATTATTGCTGAACCTGTAAATTATTTGATTGAATAATTAATGATTCCATCTTTAAATGTCAAAAATCACAACTTACCAGAGCCCACAATGATGACTTTAAAAAATCCTTACATTTGAGAAGCTTTAATTAGTAACTGTTGAGCTTTTAACCCTCTGGAGTTACTTTTAACTGACACATTACATTGTTTGCTGCTTTTTGGAGACTTTCTTTTATTTTCTAGAATCTCATAGTATCAAGAAAAGAAATCAACAATTTTTTAATGATTTATTTTATTTTTTTTTTAAAATCCTTTTAGATTGGATTTTTTTTTTTTTCTTGAATGAAAGATTTGCTGGAAAATTGATTTGAGACTCCAGAGGGTTAATTTCAAATCAAATATCTATAGGATGAAGTGACAGATGAATTAACAATGGTTACTGAGTTAAATTTAAGAGTTAGATTTACCAGGAGGCAGAAGTTGTCAATCCAGACCCAGGTGTCACTCTTGCTGACGCTGCCTTTCCAGGGTGCCTGGTACACTTGCTTCACTGCAGAGACTGTGATGTCTGACACCGCCGGGTTGCCCAAAGCAAATGGAACGCTGATCCACTGTAGCCAGCCGCAAAATAAGTCCAGTAAAAAGTTACAAACATAAACTTACATGCATAATGGGTAAATGTATTTTGCTCTGTATGTATTATCTAAATGTATTTTGTGCGTGTTAAAGTTAAGTTATTTTGAGCATGTCTTTTTAATAAATTTTTGCTGTGGGATTTGTTTTGGAATATATTCCCTGTGACAAATCAATTTACTTCAGACCAAAATTAGCTTGTCACTATTTCCTTTCTGCTTCTACTCAGCATTAACCTACCAGGCCCACAAAGATACAGAAGAGTTGCACGACATCAGTGTAAGCCACAGAGTAGAGTCCTCCAACCAGGGTGTAAAAGATTGCAATGAGTGCAGAGATAATGACTGACATCTTAATGTTGATGTCCACGATTACACTCAAGGTGGCACCTAAAGTCATGAAAAATTGGATGAATACATAGATACAGATATACAATTAAACACACTTTGGTTTTTTTTGGTTTTTTTGTTTGTTTTTACAGAGATGCTTGTATTGTGTTTTAAATGTCAACTTACCAAGGGCAGATAAGATGGCAGCAGACCAGAAGATCTCACCCATGAGTGCCGGTATGAAGAGCAGGCCCCCCATGCGTTTTCCATACAGCTGCTGGAAGGGGTCCAGCATGGTGACGTAACCTCGTGAACGCATGGGTTTGGCAAAAAAAAGACCACCTGGAACAAGAATGGACATGGTACAGACTTAGGGACCTACCTTAGGGAGGGTCCTACCTTGGACCGACCAACCTTAGGGAGGGTCTTTAAGTTCAGTGCATTTTTGGACTTCAAGATTTGTAAAATATTTATGATTTTACTTTTCTCTATTTTTTAAGCAGTAAAGAGTTAAAAAAAAAAAAAAANATTAAAAAAAAAAAAAAAGTCATTAGAAAGACGAACAGAACTTTTAGTGATGACTCCTAGGATTGCAGGGTACACCCAAACCTCCTCATTTCAAAGAGATGTGTTCGATAATCAGCCAGTAAATGAGTGTGGAGACATATTTGGTTGTGAATAGATGTATTGATTTCTGATATGATGACAATATGACAATAAAAAGAATACAGAGCTTATAAAAGGACCCATAATATTAACTGTGATTACAGCTAATGAAAGATCTTTACAGCAGTTCACATTTAAAATCCTGAAACGTTTTAATGGAAATCTAGATAATGTATACCACTTCACTCACCCACAACAAGACTCAGAGCATATCCAAAAGGTGCTTGTGCCCAAGCTAAGCCAAAGTCTGGCAGATACACATACTCAGCTGTGCCGTTGATGTATCCTCCTCCAACCCAGGTTGCTGAAAAAAAATCACAAATAGATAAAATCATTAAAATGTGAAATCCTTTTGCATGTCTTTATATATATAAAGAAGTGTATAATGTAAAATAAAAAAAACTTTAACTCCTGTATTTATTTTATTATGAAATTGAGATAAAAATTTAAGTTGCTATCATGCAACTTAAGTAGAAAAACGATTAAATCAAGCACATTGTCCAAACAGTGGAATATTCTGCTATGTTCTGCCTAGTTATGCTGGCACACTTTTCTAAAGTCCTGAAAAAAAAAAAAAAAAAAAAAAAAAAAAGTCAAACTGCATTAGGAAATGCAGTTTGACTTTTTAATTAACTTGTTAATTAACGGGGGTGGGGGGTGGTTGCAGAACTCACGAACTGTCTTATTAAAATAGACCAAACCGATTCTAAAACAACTTAAAAAGAAAATAGCATCTGAAATTCCAGTGTGACAGCAGACTCAACCTGTCATAGTAAATCCGCCCACGAATAAACCGATGTCTCTGCCGCCGACCATGATGGTTTCGCTGCGGTCGGTGCCCTCCGCCTCTCCTGAGTGCTTGTTTTTCCATGCCGCCCAGATTCCCACAAAGAGGATCAGAACATAGAAGAACGCGATAGCCACAAGCCCCTCTACATGGATGGTCATCGTCGCACCGGTCTTCCACTAGGAACTGGATGGCATGGAGACCTGCTTGGCGCACACAGGAGTCCGGATCAGTTCACTTATCTAAACAACATATAAAGAAAAGCTGGTCATCTGACATTAAAACTTTGTAAAGCATTCAAACTAACCAATTTTATGGAAAAACTTTTTGGCAATAGCTCCGAAAAAACAAACAAACAAAAAATTGTGGATACACTGTTTCTTTTTGTTAGGGTCCCGGTTCTGTTTGAAAAATATAATGAGCGCATGCGTTCCTATTTCTTTCAATAGAAAGTGGCAGAATATGCCAAACAAAAGGATCCTCTGCTGATTTAGACTTCTTCCTGCGTTCCTGCGCTCTTGAAAAGAATTACGCACGAAGCACAGAAACGCAGTTTAAAAAAATATATAATAATACTGTACGCTATGGGTTTCAAGTATATTTGAGGCTATTTTTGGCCAGTTTTTGTAGTGCATATTTATGATAAGGAAGGTGAAAATTAATTGATAGCCTGCTAGAAGCTCGAGTTTTTATTTTATTTTTTTATTATTTGAGTAAAACATAAAGAATAAAATAATTTTTTAGTGGTAAATAAACATATAAAAGAATTGGTAATCGATTAAAGACATAGACATGTATGTTAGTAATGGATGGTTTTCGTCCAGCCTTTATCAGGATAGATGCGCGTTAAATCTTGAATTATGCACGGCGTTCAAGACAAACATAATCACTTCAAACTTTAAGACGCCCTTGAGGAAATATCATTGATCACAGGAGAGTTAATTAAAATATGACACTCATTTTAAACCTCGGTGTCTTTTGAAAAACGTACCTGGATATTTAGAAATACTTGAAAACTTACCTGAAGTGGTTCTAGACTCATGTGCTGAGGCACTTGCAGCAAAAAACTCCTTTACAGCTGGTTAAAGAAAGCTGCTTCTCTCTGTGAGCCCTGAAGAATCACAGAAGCCTTTGGAGGAAGTCCCCCGTGTCACTTACAGGCTTATAAGGGTACAGGTGCCGTCAGAGACTGAAGCGCACGTCAGAGAAACTAACGTCCCTCTTAATGAGCACCTTCATGGAAACACGTCACAGTGTTGTAGCCTATCTAACTGGAAGGGGTGGAAGTAGGGAGGATTCTTCCCCCCCCCAATAACTGGGATACATGCACGGACATTTTCGTTTTTGAGTCAGTGGTTGAATGACAAGATACAATTTTTCATATGAGGGGTCCATTTTTATTAATTTGAGTAATCGATAATGTGTGGGAGGCGTTTAATGCAGCTGTTTTCCTCTAACATAACTCTCCAGTTACGCATATGGTGCTTTCAAGCCGGCCTTTTTTCAGATGTCATTCTCTGCACATCCGGCATTTTACCTTAAACCAAATACAATACAGCAATTACCTTTGCTGCATCAGCCTTAAGGCTTACTTAAGAGAACAGAGGCACAATGCCTATTTCTTTCCATATTAGCCTATAATTAAAACAAAATTCTCATGACGTTTACGATTCCAATTAGGGAGAAAAAAAAACAGCAGAATATTTCTCTTTCACATACCTGTGGCCTTCCTTGAACAAGAGGGTAGGCTGACTTGCCTCCCGCCCTGTGCTATTAAAATTTTAAATGGGTAACTACCGCTTTTTCCTTCCTGATACTTCAATGAACTGTGTCTGTTTAATGGCCTCCTGCCTCAAGTCCTTTAATCTAGACTTACTCTTGTCAAAACTGACGCGCATCCAATTAGGATAGATCCTCAGTCCTGAAGAGCAGCAGAGAGATTTAATGATACACACTATTGTCCGCCTTTGTCAAAAATACGCACACACACACACACGTGCCAACACACGTTACTGTTAAACATGCACAGCGCCCCATGTTGGCAACACAATGCAACTGTTTCAGTACCATGGATAGAGACAGACATAATAAAGACTTAACATAAAGGGTTACATTGTTACAAAGTTTACATTGTTGTAAAATCTCTAAACTGGTCTGGTCGTTTGTCAGCAGTATGTATGTATGTATGCAGTATGTAGCAAAATCCTCAAAAACTTTTATGAGGCAATTTGAGTTTGATCAAACACACAATTACAAATAACAAAAAATAAATACCCTAGCACAATTTGAAAACCTGAGAAATAAGAACACTGTTAATGTTTTAAAAGCATGCTTTTAAAACATTAACAGTGTTCTATTTTGTTTACATCTGATAACTGGTGTGGGTGTGTACAATGATGCCAAAATCTTAAGCATCATGAATTGAATAGTCTGACTTCTACCTTCTAAATGTTTGACAGGTCTCTGGCACATAACCTTGATACTTCTCAAGAAACTAACTGCTCAAAAACTGAAGCTGTGCGGCTTTTGTGTTAAAGTTAAATACTTATATCAACATATTAATACAAAAACGCTTCACAATGACTTACCAAAAAAAAAAAACAACAAAAACAAAAAAACAAAAAACAAGACTATTTAACTGAACCACAAAGATCGACATATTTTATATAAGTGAATACTTATACTTGACCAAATAAATTGTTCAGCACCCAAGGATTCAAAGTACTAATGAACAGCTGCTGCTGGCAGTGCTCAAGATGTCAGGGAGAGAGAGAGAGAGAGAGAGAGAGAGAGAGNGAGAGAGAGAGAGAGGGGGAGAGAAAGAGAGATTTCCCTAGAAGAAACAGAACACATGAAGCTACCAGACTGTAATAATCTCCCAAAACAATGAAAAAATATTAGTGTTTTCACAGCATTTATTGTCTGTAAACACATACAAAAGCAATAGAATAAACAATTTATTCTTCTCACTTAATGATGTTGTTTAAAGGAATAAGCCAATATATAACTTACATGATATCTTGTGCTTGTGCTTATGGTCCTTATGAAAATGGTAGCATGTCTGGAGATTTGGAAATATTCTGAAATATCTTACAAGTAATATCTAAAATAATATAATACATTATATGTAACAGTATGTACATATTTATACAATCCAATAATCCATTAAGCTCAGGAAAATATTCACTTGATTACAGTTTCAGCTGGTTGAAATTTACATTCTCATACACAGAATGTTTTCTGTCATAGTTAAGTCATAGCAAATGAGCAGAGCTGTATAATTAATAATGCACACAGTCATTTCAAGTAAGAACACTTCAAGTGTTGAACTACTGTGCAATGAAGCTAGTGAGTGCAACATAATTTCAATACAGAAAGTGATCATTAATAGGTATTGTTACTGCACAGTCGAACACTTTACATAGGCTACCTTATGGTAGCCTATGTAAAGTATATCGTATCTATGGCGGTGGTGGTTACGATGATGGTGATGGTGGTAACTATGGTATCTTATCTATTCTTCACAAATTTTGTACACTGTTCATACAGGTTCAGGCTCCCACTGATGCTGCAAAGTAACACAATTACAGTACTCACTGTGTAGTTTCATCTATGGAAGGATTTAAATAAAAGCATAAAACAAAATGGAAAAAAAATGACATGGATGTGGTGGACAAAACTAATCTTTGCAGACTAAGTATATTTATATATTTATTTCTCCAGTCTGAGAAATACAGCAGTGTCAGATTTTTTACTGTGGAGGAAAAAAAAAAAAAAANAAAAAAAAAAAAAAATGGAATCGCAAATTTTGATTCATTAAAAATTTCACAAACACCTTAACTAGCCTAATAAGCAATCTAATCGTAATAGTCCAATTGGTAAATGAATAAGTTGTGCAACATCATACTTAATTTTTGGATTTATAAAAACATGGAGTACACTGTAGGTAATGGATGTTTGGAAAATGGATGATGATGATGATGATGATGATAATGATGATGATGATTGCACTTAATGTGATTAAACAATGTCCTTGCTTGTGCTAAGTGACTAACATTAGCCTTGACTAAGATTTGTTAACTAATCAAAAACAACAAGCCCATGAGAAAATAAAAGTAATTTATTTACCTACAAAAGACCCATTAATATCTTGTGTACAAATTCATCATATTTATTACATTTACTTTATTTATGTTCATAGGTGATATTTAGGTGCTCTCTTAGCAAAGTAGACTTAATATTTTCAGTAACAAAAAGTGGTGGATTCTTCTTTCCTGTGACTTTAGTTCATAATTCTGTTTAAACATGCACAAAACAGTTCTTTCATGAGCTTTATAATGGCCACAAAAATATAAAAGTATAGCAAAAAGATGATGCTATACTACACGACACTAAACATGAAATGTTGTTGACCAAAATGCACTGTGAGCATTTCCCACTCCAGTATTTTACCTTCATCATTCAGTGTATGTTAGCTTTCATTATATCTTGTAACCAGTCGACGCCCTCCTGTAAACCTTCTCCTTTCACAGCATCACTGGAACTGAAACAAATCAACAGCTCATATTAGATGATCATTTTGTCAACATATGAAAACTCTGACTATTCATTCACATCCATGTGCAACACATCTCCATGTTTTGGTTTTGGTTTTTAGCCACAGACCAGGTTAAAGTTTCATTCGTGAGAAGCAGAACACTTTGCTGTTGCAATTTTGGTATCTAATCTACAGTAACTACCACTAACACTTAAACCTCCTCAGAGATGCTAAAATAAAAAGTCCTTACAACAATATTAAATTCTGCAAAATTAAAACTCGTTTTGGTAATCAAATGCTGATGGCAGTTTTATAACAAAACACATAAAAAAAAAAAAAAAATCACAGCACAGTTTTTCTGTATTTTCTGTTCAAATCTTTGTCATCTGTCAGCTGATTGGTGCATCATTTCTTTCTCCTGTGCTCAAATCAAGGTCAGCTTCACTTTCAGGTGAAACACTGTTTACAAAGCATCGTTTTATGCAAATAAAACTGATTCCAGGCTTTAAGTGTGCATTGTTACTGCAGGTACATAGTGTGTGTGGGTGCTTGTGTGCATCAGGGTGCATCACTTCACACTAGATTAGAATTTATTAGTGATAACTGGAACATTACAGTGACACAGACATGCAGTCATAATAACTAGGGATGTAGATGCATCGATGCATCACGGCGCATTGATTCTTAAGGTGGTGATTCAACTGCTTCAATCTGACTTGTTTTTCAGGGAAAAATCAAACAAACAATAATCCTCCTTATAGCACATAGGACATTCCTCCTTAAAACATACTCCAGCTTCCACATTGCAAGCTTCTGCGCTCGCGTGCTGCAGCTCGTTCAATGAAAACAAACAAGGCGATGAGATGTTTGGTGATGAATTCTGCAGACTTGTAATCTAACAACATGAACATGAACATGAACAGAGAAGAAGCTGGAAAATACCAAAATCTGTTGGATGGTCACTGTTTGGCTTCCTGGAAAATGCATGAGGCAGGATTCTCCTTATCTTAAGTTTAGCAAAACACTATTGGTGAATCACAGGTGACATTTTGCACATTTACATGCACACTATACTCCCAGTATTTGTCTGTACTACGATATGAAATCAAACCATGTAAAAAGAGATATAGCCCTGATACTAAGCTGTGGACAGAACTATGTTTGTCTTCTTGAAATTGAATGTTAGATAAATAATATTCATGTATTTTCCAACAGTTCTTCCTGTTCTCTGAAATAACAAAATTAAATTATTATTGTCTTCTATTATTCTTTGCATTCCATCAATAGAGTGTAATTCAGTTCTCATAGTCATATTTGTAAATTCAGCGAAGTTAAAAAGTTTTGTTTTAATTAAGTGTTTCATAATAATCCAGTCGAGTGGAATTGAGTCACAATCATATCAAATCAAATCACCATGGGACCCAAAATTTACACCCATAATACTAACTGAGCAAGTAAGTGTGTGTTCATACCAGATGTGCCAGGGTTTGTCTCTGACATTCTCCAGACAGAGAACCTGTGAGACCTTGACTGAAGACAGAGAATCCCTGACATCCATCTTGTTAGCAAAGAACAGGATGGGGATCCTCCTGTGTTTAATATCTGTAGTGAGAAAAAGAGGAACAATGTGGAAAATCAGTGTCATAAATTATTAATTCGATTTAACTTTTCAGGGAAAATATAGTGGAAAAAAGGCAGAGGCACAATTGCATAGCTTTAGTTAGGCAGGGATTCAAACCTAATTCATCAAAAAAAAAAAAAAAAAATNAAAAAAAAAAAAAAAAAAATTAAGAATAATGAAATATATTACTTTACCTGGATGGTTTAATAATGTGTCCAGTTCTTCTTTGGCCACTACCATCCTCAGCTTATCTACACTATCAATGACAAATATGATGGCCTGACACTCCCTGAGAAACACAAGGAGATCAGAGGTGTTAACAGAAAACTAAATAGACCAAAACTACTAACAAAAAACAAGCAAAGTATAAAGACCAACGAAATTAAGGGGTTTTTGTGCCGCTGATGCACTCACTTGTAGTAATGTTCCCAAAGGTTTCTGTATCTGCCCTGCCCGGACATATCAAACACCGTGAAAGAAAGACTGAGAGGAGAGGAGAGGAGAGGAGAGGAGAGGAGAGGAGAGGAGAGGAGAGAACTGTTAAATAGTTGACAAAACTTATTAATATACGTAGATAATTATACTGATAGAGAGAATTTTAATTGTGAATTGTTGATAGATCATTTCTCAGTCTATTAATTTTACATGTTTTGCAACTTCTTGTTGCATCACAGCTTACCTGGAGGTCTTGAACTTCTCAACGCTGAAGCCAATGGTTGGGACAATGTCTTGTGTTCGAGCCTTTGAAGCAAATGAAATGTGTTTTATTAGAATCCTAAAGATAGAAAATAAACTAGAAAGATGTCTGAAAATCCCAGCCTGTTTACCATAAACTTCTTAGTGATCTATATACTTATGGGAAATTTAAGTTATTAATATTAAGTCAGGATGCATACTACCTAAAAGACTTACATTGGAGGGTTTGAGCTGGTTAATAATGGTGGTTTTACCGCTGTTGTCCAGTCCCAGACATAAAACGTTCACCTCCTTCTTCTTCAACCCCAGCCATCCTGCTAGCTTGTCAAACAGCCCCATTGGATCTATAGAAAACAAAGAATAAACGGTTACTTCAGTGACATTCCATAGTTTACATGTTCTCATGACTCCTGACTATCATTCTAAAGATCTATCCCCACTAATCACCTGTTGGATCAGTAGTGAACAAAGCTGATGAAAACATTCTCTTATAATACATTAATCACAACCATGACGCGATACAGTGAACCTGGAATTTATTTTCAGCATGGAATTGTACCTTAAATTGTTAATCCTGCAACTGTCAAAAAGCGATAATGTACCATTTTAACATCCACTCTCTCCAAAATATGGCTTGGCGATACTTAAAAGTTAATGTTAACATTGGAATAGAACCTTCGCGTAGCTATAAACAACAGAATTCACCTCATAGTCTCAACTTTTACCATTCGTTAGCTTCAGCTAACATGTCTAATCTACAGGTTACACCGTAATTAGCTCACTGCTATCTAATGCTAGTAAGTTAATCTCTCCTGTTGCTACTGTTACTAGCTAGCATTAGCTACCGTCAAACTAGTATTTAGCAGCATTTAACAAAGCTAGAACCTAAAGTTAGACTCATCCCAGACAGCATCAAATATCACCTCTTTTCTAAACTAGTCAGATAAATACGAAATGCCAAAAAACAACAAAAGCAATGTTTAAAAATGTCAGTTTATACGTGTAGCGTTAACTAAGTAGGTGACAGTGTGGCTAATGTTAGCTTATATTATCTTCGCCATCTCTCTAGGACAGTTCAGAAGGATCTTACCTGTGTGTGTCTTTGGGACTTGACTTCTGGGATGCAGTTAGCAATTTAACATTAGGTGTTTCGTTTAAAAAGCCCGTCAAAGCGCCTTTTCATTCATCTCTCCTCTCTGTCTAATGCTCCTGCTGTTGCTTAGAGACCAGAGGGCGCTGACTCACTTCTGCCATCTAGTGACCGATTTTAGATTGCACCAGCAAAGGCAACTCAAACACCTTATTATGTTTCAGAACATATTTAATGCTTTATATGGCAATGATAGAACCATTCATATTGAATGTAAAAATCCTAACCAATGTACTTTTGAAATGACATGCATGATATGTTTAACACAATCACACATACCTGTTAATCCACACACACACACACACACACACACACACACAGATCACATTATATGCCATTGTNCACAATCACACATACCTGTTAATCCACACACACACACACACACACACACAGATCACATTATATGCCATTGTGTTTGGTTCTGTTTCCTGTCATCTCTCAGCCTGAACACCTGTTTGACAAACTCACCTGACAAGTCTTCATGTCCACAAAACGTGCTAGTCTCTTGAGTGACAATTAAGTGGCCCCTGTGTGTATGTGTGTGTATGTGTGTGTGTGTGTGTGTGTGTGTGTGTGTGAGAGAGAGAGAGACAGAGAGAGAGAGAGAGATCATCCATGGATGTGTTTGTGTTAGTGCCAGGTATCCTTGGATTTACTGTGTGTTAATATCTTGTTGATGAATTACCCTGTTCGTTCATGAAAACAAGTTTTGTCTACAGCTGTTCAAACTGCATTAAATAGAAGGTTCAGTAGCATTTCTCTTGTTTAAAAAATGTCAGGGAACAGTATCAAAAACTACTGAAAAAAATCATTTGGGGTGATGGAGATCTTAAAATGCTGAACTAACTTTACAAATTACAAGTTCCACTTTTTGTACACAAAATCTCTATTGAATTCGAATTCAAATTTTGAATTCGAATTCAACAACCTTCTTAGTTAAAAATAATTCACTGCTGAAGCAGTGCTGAAAGAAAAATTACTTCTTATGCAAAGTATAATTTCAAATGAAAAATTTGTGGTGAAAAATTGTTCAGGTAAACAATAGCTATCCCTAAGCTTCATGTGTAGACCACCAATAGGAAACAAATGGTGATTATTCCTTGCCATTTGACATACTTTTCAAAAGTAAAATTCTAAAACTCATCTGCCTACCATGGCTCTATTCACATACACAATTTTTTTGAAATGTATTTTTTTGCTTATTTGTTTGCTATTCATATGCATGCATCACACCTCGGCCGGTAGTGATGTATTTGTTCAAATTATTATTATTGAATTATTGAATTATTGTTTGAAAATAGTGACAAATTATTGTAAAGGAAACTTCATCTGAAAGTTCTTCGTTTAGGCCCGAGCTGGTTAAAGTCTAAGAGAAAACAAAGTATTAAAATAGGGTAGTTTATTAAGGAACAAACATACTGAATAAAACATACACCTTCCACAAGACATTATTTACAACACATACTGCATTATCATGAGGACTGAACATACATTTCTATACAATCCTTTTGACATTCAGTGGTCTTCGGTTCATAAAACATGATTGTGTTTCTCATTCTGTCAAACTGTGTTTCTGGTGAATCATTTTAATAAACCAAAAAGAAAGGTGTAAGACATGTTATCCAGTCTTTCAAACCTTTGAATACTGTTAATTTACAAAATCTGGTTAATTTTTGCTAAATCATTGTAGAGTATACAACATTCTATTCATAATTTTTTATAAAAAACACATACCATACCATACCATACCATACCATACCATACACTATATATCCACATCTTCTCCTCTCTGGTTGTGAGGTAACAGACTTGAGATCATTCAAAATCAGTAATCATTGGATTGTCACTTGGAGGTATTGGTGGAAACTTGAATAAAAACGAAAGAAAATGAGTCCTAAATTCAAGTGAACACTAGTATTTGCTGAGATAAAGAGGCCAAATTTGGCAGAAGCTGACAGAGGTTTGTTGTTGTGGAGGCTGCATTGATAATGATCCATAAAATGATGAGTGTGCATTAGACCACGTGTGATCTAGCAGCAGACTGCTCTCAGATGAGCAGTAGGTGGTGCCTGCTACACCTAACAGTCTGGTGTTTGGTGCAGTTAGTCGAGTGATGATGCCAAGCAGCTGTGGTTTTGTTTCCAGCTCAGTGTGCAAACCCGGTCTGTCTTTGTGCAGCAGTCTCACACTTGAAAGCCACTCTGCTGGATATGGTGAAACTGCAGGCGAAGAGATTGTATGCTGCTTATGATTCTCCTCTGGTGACCAATCAAACAGACTCCAATCCGCCTAATGTCGCTGAGGAAGAAAAACATTATTTTTTAAATTTTTTAAGAATCTTGAATTTATTACAGCTACACAAAAACAAAAATTGAATGATTCAAATTCACTCAAATCTTCAATGAGCACATCTGTATGAGAGAACTTTGAATTTCCTTATGTAGGATAATAACTCATCACCACCCACCTGTCAGAGTAAAAAATAGGTCAATTAGGAGTATTAGAGAGTATACCAAGACCCCAGGATATTTTTCAAACTGCTTTAACATATCTGCAAACAACTGCTGCAAATTTATCGATGTGCTTCACTCCTCTGTCCTCTTAAATATTTTCTAATCCAAAGATTTAGAGTATATGGCTTAATCAGAGTATATGACTTAATCAGTGTTTGACAGTTGCTACTCTTTTCCTTTTAATGCACTTCTTTGCCTGTGGTAATTGCACTAGATGACGTTTGGCTTCACTCACTCTATACTCATGGTTGAAACAGAATCCAGCGTTGTGTAGCCTGCTGCGAGGAAGTTGCTCTTATATTGGCTCATTTTAATTGAGTCGAGCCAGTCGCCAATAGAGATGAAAAGAGAGTAGTCTGGCATGTCCTCTGGAGATTCAAGGAAGCTGAGAAGACAAACAGGAAGTTTGTGAAAAATACATGTTAGCATATTAATGTTTTAATATAAATCTATACCACTATAATCAAGACCATACCAGTGATTTAGCATGTTTTAGCAATATATACTCAACAATACCACTGATCATCTTCCAATGCATTGTGATATCCTGTCTGCTAGAAAGCCAGTAGCTCTAAAAAATGATTGCATCAGATCTTTGAATGGGGTAAAGTACAAGATTCACAGTTTCCTTTTCAGAAAGTCATGTTTGTGTGCTCTCTCCTCTGGGTTTGGTTTCATAAAAGCCAAACTAGCACACAAGTAAGTCTTATAAGCACTTTAAAGTATCCAAAGCAAATGTTTTCCACATGATCTCTACATTCAGCTCTATATGATGTTAACGTAACACTGACAAAAATAAGCCTGACTAAATTAAATCTCCATCACAAACAATGCTGACCTTCAGAGTAATAGCTGCCTGTAGGAAATCATGGGATGCTTTGGAAAATGGCAGGAAGTAATGTGAGGTATGATCAACTTCTGATTGGGCTTAAACATGCAAATCCACCAGTATGGTCCTTTCAGATGGCAACTATATGATTGTATACTTAATTTAACCTCTGTACGTCGTTCACCAGAGTGAGTAGACTACTGGGATTGAGTATAAGTTTGTCCAGGAAAGACAGTATATCATTGAAGTGTGGGCGCTGGCCAGGTTGCTTATGCCAGCAGTGCAACATCAACTGGTGCAGCGCCACAGGGCAGCCAATTGGTGCCGGGAGACGGTAGCCCTCCTCAATCGACAAAATGACCTGAGATGAACATGAAAAAAACAGATCAGAATAATAGAATAGAATAACTGATCCTGCTTTAAGGAGATACAGTTCATTTCTTGTGTAAGATATAAAGTATAATCTGTGATATACAATACAATCAGTCTAAAATAGCATGTTGTGTTGTTCCTGCCTCAACAGTTATGGATTTTTATTGTCAGTCTCTTACATCTTGATTGGACATCTCCCAGTAGGGCCTCTCACCATATGACATCACTTCCCACATGACAATGCCATAGCTCCAAGCATCACTAGCTGAAGAAAACTTGCCATAAGCAATAGCCTCCGGTGCTGTCCAGCGTATTGGTATCTTTCCTCCCTGACACATAACGGTAACAAAGGGTATGACTGTTAAGAGGACGTTCTGAAGTGATCAGTCATTCGCTTTTGGTATTAGTATTAGTATTAGTAAGATTGCAATATCATGGGAAATGTTGCACCCACACTTACTGCAGTGGTGTACGCTGCCTCAGTGTCATCTTCCAGAACTCTGGACATGCCAAAGTCAGACACCTTACAGATCAAGTTTTCATCCACCAAGATGTTGCGAGCAGCGAGGTCTCTGTGAATGTAGCCCATATCTGAAAGATAGGTCATGCCTGCTGCTATACCACGCAGCATGCCAACCAGCTGGATCACTGTGAACTGCCCATCTCTTGTCTGGACCACAAACATACACACACACAGAGAAAGAGAGAGAGAGAGAGAGAGAGAGAGAGAGAGAGAGAGAGAGAGAGAGAGAGAGAAATGACAACTGTGATATGTTTTACAAAAAAGATTTTTTTTTTTTTCCCCCAGCATACAGATCGTAAATCTGTAGCATGCATGCTTCTCACCCGCAGGAATGAGTCCAGGGCTCCATTTTCCATATACTCTACCACTATCATTACCGGTCTGCCTGGAGAAAAGGTAAAAGACAAGATCTTAATGGACTGGAGGACAAAGAAAAATATTTAAAACCTGTTATAAACTACCTGTTTTTTTTTTGTTTGTTTGTTTGTTTTGTTTTTTTTTTACATTCTTACCTATTTTTGCATACTGAAATGAAAAAAANAAAAAAAAAAAAAAAAAGAAAATTTATAACAGAAGAACTGTAAGGCCAAAATGCATGAAGGCCATTTGAAAGAAAACATCTTCTAGTTTCACAAAACAACATGCTCTACATCATCTAAAACATGAGGAAAAATATATTTTTTTTGACTCTTATCTTTAGTAAGTCATATTTAAATAACTGTAATTAGGCTACGCTCAATGAGCTATGAAAATCACCAAGCTTTAGACTGGAATCAAATTTATGGGAGCTAATGAGGTTTTAGTTTGTAAATCACTGGCATCCCCAAATGTTTCTCTTTTATTCATTCACTTTTCTCCTTTTCACCCACTTCTGTGAGGAGGGAAAATACAGTAAGTATTTCAGTGATCTGTCACTCAAAACATTGTAGATCATCATTTATTTCTCACAGCAGCGACACAAGTTCAGGGAAAGTTCTCCACTCATTTTTCTCTGTCTCCAAGGCAGGCAACAATGACATGAGATTGGTTACAATCACCTGCTGAATGATGTGTTTGCAAGCCTATCATAGCTCGTCTTTACCGGACAAAGAAACATAAACAGAATCTGTTGGCCCTGTATGTTGGAAATGCTTGTAGAAAAGCCATTAGAAAAAAATATGCGTGATCTCCTGTTGTAGATAAGACTTGGAAGATATCAGACAAAGACAGCTTTTCTGTGCAGGAGTTTCACTCGTGTGTGCTGAATGATGAAGTTAGTGGAGCATAAAACTAAACTCAACAATATTTCCAACTCTGATTACTTTTATAATTAAAAAAAAAAAAAAAANTAAAAAAAAAAAAAAAAGCTGTTATATTTTTGATCTGTTGATCTATATGGGGGAAAAAAAATGATATCTTTTATCCGGGATTGGTGACATTATCAAACATCTAGACTGCTACAAAGGTAACAAGTCATCATCTGTTGTGTTTTCTGTTGTAAACTTGGAGATATAATAACGTTAGGCTTATTATTTCCAATAAGACTCTAACTAATCTATACATGTGCTGCATGTCCATATTTTGTTAGATATCCCTATGAAAAATGTAAATCAACCCAAAATAGTGCCACCTGGGTCACCAGCGCTCCAGTGGGTGTAAGGACAAAAGAATATCATGAATAGAAATTGTTAAAAAAAAAAGTAAAAAAAGAAAGAAAGAAAAAAAAACAAAACAAAAAGAAGAAGAAAAGTAATTCAAACATACACACAGACACGCTGACATTAATTCAGAGCTTACTCTTGGTGACTACTCCCTCAAGCCTGATGATGTTAGGGTTGTTGAACTGTCCCATGATTGACGCCTCACGCAAGAAGTCTCTCCTTTGTTGCTCCATGTAACCTCCTTTAAGCGTCTTTATTGCCACAGCAATGTCAGTCTTCCCTGGTAAACGCAAACGACCGCTACACACTTCTCCAAATTCACCTGTCAGAAACAATCATTAACAAACATAACAAACATAGTGTTAATGATAGTGTTACTACTAAGTATTGATTATAATTATTATTTTTGTTTAAAATTTATTTATTTATTTTTGTCATGTACACAGAATTACCAGCCATCTTGGACTTAAAAGATACTACATTGTTGCAGTGGTAAAACAGAAATTGTCTCAAATATACAGTGAAGGAACCAGAATTACACCAGAAAAAAAGTTAATTACATAAACTCTGCAGCATAAACAAAGTACTTTGTCTGCTCTATCAAGCTTTACACAGAAAAAATCCGCAATAAAGATGTTTTTTTTTTTATTATAAAAGATTACAGCCCTTAAATCACAATATAAATAACAATAAAACATGAAATGAACTTCATTTTCAATCTCTCCTAACCCACACAACACAGTCTTTCCTCCTCCTGTGTGGTGTAACATTAAATTTGCCAGTTTAAATTGCTAATGGTCATGTACCTGAGCGTAACTGTGCACATAAGGATTTTTGGCTTTTAGTTAAATTCTGTCTAGCAGATGGTTCCACATTGTAGTTATTTTTAATAAGACAATACACTATGTTTTCGATTTTGGTTTACGCCGTACATCAACAGACCATTTTTCTTCAAACATAAGAAGCAATTTACTCTGAATATCCTAAATGCCACACTATAACCTGTTCTGGAAAATAAATGACAGATTGAGCACTGAAAATAAAGATTTCATCTCTCGAGCACAGGGGTAACCATGTGACATGTCTCAGTTAAATATCTTTTGTACAAGTAACTTTGTGAAATAATACGTTGTATGAGCTACAGCCTTATGAATGGATAATCAATAATGCTGTAAAGTAAATTACCTATGTACAGTAAAGTATCTAGTTATTTTGTATTCTCAGCTGAAATTACTATTTTGAATTGTTTAACAGCTAATAAACTGGTTATTCATACAGTGTACAATGAGAAGTTGAAACAAAGTAGAAAGGTCGTAAACTGTCTTGGCTTAAAAAAAAAAAAAAAAAAAAAAAAAACAGACAAAAAAGGTAAGTGCACCCTGCCCCCACTAGATGGAGCTCATGATACAAACACCAGAAAAATGGAAGGCACCTTCATAATTATTCATTGGCTAAATAACAGAGACAATCTGTTTAATTTAATGAACCAATGAACGTTATTATTCATAGTCAGCAGTGCTGGCTTTTAAATTGGAGCACTTTAATATTTGACAACTAGTCTTCTGACCTACAACAAATGACTTTAAAAATTCAGCCTGGTAAGAGAAGCTGCAAAAATGTAAACGTAAAACTTAATGACGCATAATATTTCTTTTCCAATAAAAATGTTGCTTGACATAAAATGCGATTTTCTTACTATCATAGGTGCTAGAGTGCAAAATGCAATAACACTCAGTTCAGGATCATGGCCCACATTAAACAGCTTTTCAGATTTAGTTACTAACCATGCATTATCAATTTATTTGTCCCCTTGCACACAGGCTACACCTGCACTGCCCTTGTAATAAATAGACATAACAAATTACGTGCACAGTACGAATGTATCCTTGTGTCCATGTGTGTGTGTGTGTGTGTGCTGCATCTAGATTTTACCTGCACCAATCACCCTCTCGATGCGTATGTATGAGGGGTCTATCTCTTTGGTGAATTCTTGCACAGCCTGAGTGGGGTCTTCGTAAGTATCTGGATCCACATAGGTTTTTATCCCAGAAAATGGAACTAAATGACAAAAAAAAAAAAAAAAAAAAAAATGTACTTTTAAAAATAGATTTCATTTGCCATGGTGCATTTTCTTAATTTATTCAAAACCCATGCCAAAATTAAATGCTAAATCTGCTTTGGGAACCAACAGTGAGGGTGAGGGCATGTTAAAAACATTATTGCTGGACTAATCTATAGGCCTGAAATTTTGAGAATTTTGGGAAGCATTTTATACAATGTTTTTGAAACTGTGTAAGTGACTGTTGGTTAGACTCGGTGGTAATATAAGATGTTTCTTTTTTTTTTTAGACTTATATTGTGAATGTGGATGTTTAAAATTTGATCCAATATTGCCAATGGAAGGATGATAATTGAATACTGTGAATAGTTTAATACTTTAAACTGCTTGTGTATCTTGTAGTTGTAAGTCTTTTTAAGTTGGAGTGATTTGACCTTTTGGGTGTTATGGCAGCCCAAATAATCATCAAACTTATCATCAGTAAGGTTTACATGGATTACAGTCATTTTTGAGACAGTGTTATATCAGACTGTACAGTAAGACGTTTCTGTTATTCTTCAGAGAAAAAAACATAGAAAAGAGAACATGGCCCATAGCAACACAATAAGGCAGCGCAGGCAGCCAGGTTTTAACATCCTCATCTTAGGCTGAGGCTTGGAATGTTGCTGCAGTAAGCACTGTGTATGATGGCTGACACAATGATAACTTGAAGTACCTCTTGGTACATCTTGGGCCAATGAGCTGGGGACTAAATGTACTTTATTGACATGTCAGCTCATATTGTCCAGCACTGAAGGCATCATCTGAGATAGATTTCAGTTTGGAGTCTACATTCTACCTTTGTCTCCTGAGTGTCTAAGCTCAGCGTTAAAACAGAATAAAACTTTTTGTTTTTAGTTTGTTGAGCCTGCTGGCATCCCTGTGTCTCTCCAGCACATAACAGCAACCAATAAGAAAAAAACAACATGAGGCAAGGATTATCTTTTCAATTCATTTAGTTTTCACGGTATTTTGAAGGCGTGACTCATAAATGTATTTTTGTAACAGCAAAATTAAACTTCAGCCTCAGTCATTTCAGGCTCTGTCTCGTCCTTCCTTTGACTGGAAGGCTAGACTGCTGTCTTCCTCTGCAGACATGATAGTCAACTTTGTGTCTGTATTCAATTGTCCTTCACGAGTTAGATCAATCAAAAATCTGTCAAGAGATGGTACAATTGCTAGAGACATCTTCTGCTCCTGCTGGCTTGAATCGAATCCTTCCAGAGCTTTCTATGACACCATTTTATATCCCAATTTATGATGTGGTTCCCTTCTGTGTCAATCAATAGCATTTGTCTGTAACTGTGGCACCATATTTGAGGTAATCACTACAATTTTAAAAATAGAATACAGACATTCTCAAAGTTTTGTTAAATTGAAACAGGTGTATGAGATAAGTGATTTATGGCCAGCAAAATAAAAGATATAGCACATAAATATGCTTAAAGTTACAGCGCAACTCTGACCATGCTTTGTAATGTTAACATCAGGATTGCCGCCCATGGTGTTATCTATTGTACTGTACATGTATAAAAACAAGAATAAATGTATGATACCGTGTCCACTGTGAAAGCGTGTTCTCCTCTTCTCCTCTGACTTCATCCTGGCTTTGATATACCCCTGACACCTGCACAGGTGAACCAGTTAGCCATGAGTAATAGTCATTTTGTATTCCACTACCACATAAACTCTTCCATTTAGCATGTGTTTCTTCAGTCTCCCCTCTTTCCGTCAATGACCCCTCAGTGCTTTATGCTGAACTACACAGAGTGAATTCATTAACATCACCAGTGGAAAACAAAGTATGACGTAAAAAAAATAATAATAAATAAAGAAGAAATCACTACCCAAAGTGACAAAAGGTGAAAAAGTGAACTTTTATTCTGACAGGAAAAGTATTTGCTCCATTTTCAAGAATAGCAGAGATGCGTGGCTTTAAATAGGCTTTGCCACACAGTACCATAGGTTTCTGCCTGTAATGCCACATCATCAATCTTTTCGTCTGTAAGACAGTTTCTCTGCTTCAAAGACAGGGCAGCCCCTTTCCTCTATTCTATAATCTATTCTGTTAGAACAATTTTTGTTCTTGCCTTTATGTTGTACTTTTTATTTCCTTCCATTTTTCCACTCTAATCCTTAGTATTCACAGACCCCTAAATTCAAGGCTTAAACGGCTTTGTTTCCATAGAGGGGGAGCCAGGACAGAAGTAGTAATCAAACAGCAATATTCAGCAACAAGAATAATTTGCATCCCTACTGTAAAAGCAGTAAAATGTTGCCCTTTAAAAATGTCAACAATAATGGAACTCAGTGGGCTAGCACTTTCCTTCCAAATGTTTACTTATTTGGAAATAAATACATGGTTTAAAAACATAAAATTGGAATAATCACATATTCCAATACAAATCTGTCAAAACCAATCACTGAATATTTAGACTCAGCTGAACCTGGTTCAAAGGAAAGTTTGAGATAAAGCTAATTTATTCTGTGTCTGGAACAGTATTGTCCTACGTGGCCTCTGCCCAGAGCAAACTAGCCTGAAAACAAAACAGAAAAACCATCCACAGCTCTGGGGTGCCGTTAAGAGACCGGATTTCTGCCAGATTAAGCTATATGCAAAAGTGAATAGCTCTGTGCAGGCTGACTTATAGAACTGCCTCTAATACATGTATTAGACAAGTACTGTATGTTTGAGGTGAGGATGAAGATGTTGGCATTGGTGACATTTGTCTGATACAGTCCACAAAAAGGGTCTGAAACAAGAAATGGCAGGACTGGCTTGTTCTGACAAAATTTCTAATGGATATTCAAGAAGTTTCTTTAGAAGATATTGATACTGTAAAAGCTTCCACTTATTTTCTGGACAGTATGTAGATGTAGCAGGTCTGAACTCTAAGCTGAGGCACATTGTGACCATACCCAGGTTCAGAAATTTTAAATTCATGTGAGGAGGAGCATCATTTCTGATTTCATAACAATCACAACCTTTAGAAAAATTCAGGCATTTCTACAAATTTTAGAAAATTTTCTAATTATTTATTCAATACTTCAACTGCTACAAATAACAAAAGCCTTTGGTTCAGTGCCTGACTGAAGCTAACAGACTGAGCTACTCTGTAGAAGTTAATGGAATGGAGGAAACTGCTGGTTCATGCATTACATGCAGGTTAATTAGGCTGAAAAGTGGCTCGGCCTTTTGGAAAATAGGAGCATCTGCTTGTTGGCATTAATAGACTTCTTCTGAACTGTAGTGTGACTCTAGAGACTATGTTAAGAGGCAAGGCAGATTGTAAGTACACATTAGGGGTGTCACAATATACCGATATTGACGATAATCGTGATATTTATAAAATGAAATATTGATATCATGTTAATAATACGCATATGATAATATCATGTAAATAATCCAGTGCCTCTTAATAATTTCCGTTTCTTTCTGTTCTTGCTTTGTCAAAGCTGTTTGTGAAAGCTAAGTTATCATGGAGTTGGATTGACAGGATTTTCTCTCTCCTGGTTATTTGTTAGATTTGTGGATCTTTTGTTTATCAGGTCATCTGATTCCTTTACACTATCCATTAAATGGAATTGCTCTTTTTGTAGCTTTTGTACATTTATGGTTACAGACTTTCTCCACCTCCCTACACACGTATTTTGAATGTAATTCATTTGCCAAAAAAGAGACAAAATGCACAATAAACAAAGTTAAAGATGAATTTTACTGATAGCATTATTTTTATTATTATTATTATTTAATTTTCTTTAGATATTGTGATAATATCATTATCGTGAATTATTTTGGCTACGATAACCATGTAGTGAAAATCTGATATCATGAGAGTCCTATACACATACAGAATGGACTGTAGCATGTGTCTGTATCTCACCGTCCAGTAATGAGGAGGAAGAGGGTAAGGATGACCAACAAGGAAAAGCCTCCTACTGATGCTGTAACAATCACTAGAACTTGACCCTGATCAGCCAAATCAGGATCTGAGGAGAGAGAGAGAGGAAGACCACAGGAGAGTCCAGTCAGTACCTGTTAGCATTAGTAATTCTCTCCTTAGTTAAAAGTAGACAACTTATCCCTTACCTAGCAATATATTTACTTAATGTAATGAGTGGAGATTAAAAAATAAATAAATAAAAGGTAATCAGTTTTTGTGTCGCTAATGCAGCTGAGTTAACAATTATTATGGCATTTATTAACAACACAACCACTCTTAAACATATAAAGTAAAAACTGAAAATTCCTGAAATCGCTGTGATTGAGAGAAAGACTTTCCTAATTCAAGCCGCATAATTTTAAGCCAGACTGAGATATATGTGTTAGTGTTGCATCTCAATAGACCGTTTATTATCCTCACTAGCAATTTTGAACTCAATTACTCAAATCTACTCCATGACTTCTTTCATAATTTTCATAAATTTGTTCTTTGAAGCACAATTATATCTTAGAGAGACATTTTAGATCTCTTTTTCATATCTCTTTAGATGCACTTTGTCCTGATGCAGCACAGCTGGTGGCACCAGTGACATTTGGAAATTTGAAGAATACTGGAACCTCCTTGATTGTGTTTTTGCATAACAGTGTCTGGCCAATATATTTTAAGTACCATTAGCATTGGTTAGCATGACTACTCAATTCCATTAAAGAGAGACAGAGGCCTGAAACATTCCTTTATCTGTTCCTGAACACTCTGTCTGGCTGAAAGAGCAGTTGCCACCACAGTGGAATGGACAAATATTAGTTGAATTTCCCAGAGTGATGTCAGTCGTATGATCTAGTGCAGCAAATCATTGAATTTGGGTGCTATACATGTGTGTATATTTGATCCTTATGGCATTTGGTAAACTCAGCATGTTCCAACAATTTTGTGGCACTTTTTTTGTAATCCAAACTGCCATCTTTTTTTTTTTAATGAGGTCTGACACATTTAACTGAGGGGTTAAAAAAAAAAGTTCAAATCGCTGCACTGTGTGTGAGATGAAGCAGTGAGAGTACATTGTATGAGTGAAATAAGTTGACAGTCAGCATGTACTGTATGTAAAATCATATTGCAACCATAGAAAATAATTTGCACCAGAAGCAAAATTGTTGTATGGGAATGTGAAGGTGGACATGCTTTGATTTACATATTTATCACCTGGAATGTGTATGTTGTAGGAGGCTGTGTATGCTATTTCAGGGCTGGAACCAGCAGACTGCTATGTGAGCATAAAAACTCAAGTAAGCATGACCTGAATCAGGCCCTTAAAGAAGTTATAAAGATCTCAAATAAATGGCTCATACATAAAGGAGCAACGAGTAACGGTGTTAGTGGCCCATCACACAAAATGACCATAAAATGTCTCCAGTGTTTGAGAGGGCTATTAATCAACATGAATGAGTCAACAACTTCCTGTCTCTGGCTTTTAAAGCCAAAACCTTTCTGGCCTTTGGCTCTTTTTCTACGAGAGATTTCACTCACGGTAATTTTAACACAAATCCAATTTCTAAATGTCGGAAAAAAATTGTTAAAATACAAGTGGTGCACACAACACTGTCTGCACATTCTGCATATGCCACTCTTCTATCGCCATACCCTCAGCTCCAGTAGCAAACTCAAAGTTGCGGCTGTAAGCTGTGAAGCCAGCAGCAGTGCGGGCGCGCACATGAAAGACGTAGACAGTAGAGGGTCTGAGGCCCATCACAACCACACTGGGGGTTTTGGTCCGTGTTGATGAGTAGCTCAGCTGCTCTTGTTCCTACAAACAGGTTATCAGAGATAACAGAAGTATTTCATGGTACACTGATACAGTCAACTCATGTTTTTGCATAAAACCATAATTGCAGCACATTTGAAGAAACATAATTTCAGTCCTTTTAACTACCAGATGGTGAACAGAGGAGGCAAGATAACAATGAATTATGAATGCCTTACACTTGTACTTATGATTCTGCACCCTAACAATGCACAGTGTTCTGTGAAAAGTGTTCTTTTTTTTTACACAGTGTGGTCTGTTTCAACGATTGTGAGTAATACAACAATTGAATAAGTCACCCCCCCCCCCCNCCCCCCCCCCCCAGGGAATTAACACGTATACAGCAACACTGACTAAGAAAAAAAGCTCTTAGAAAAGCTAGTTTGTTTTCATTTTAGTGGTAGTTTGAAAGACTTTACCCTCTCATAGTACTTGACCTCGTAATCCACAATGTCTGAAGGTGGCTTTTCCACCTCTGCCCAGGAGAGGGCAATGCTGTTATGAGAGGCCCAGTCTTTCCTCACTGCACCCACCAGAGAAGGACCTGAAGATGCAATCAGAGAGCAGAGAGATTTGAGTCAGCAACGATTACAAACCTGTGAGGATTTGTAGTCAGCTTTTTGGAAGTGCTACACGATGCAAGCAGGACTGTGTACTTATATATTTATTTAACAAAAATATATGTTTTGTGTTTGTCTCTATTTTCTTGAATTTTTATATCCATAATTCTTTTTTTTTAATGCTCCAAATAGCCTGGCAGTTTCCTTACAAACATAGGGATTAGCTTATGTGACTCATTGAATCAGTTAATAAGGGTTAGCTGGTTCGACTGAGTATGTGCCCAAAGTGCTCCAAAACTTGAAATATAACATAAAAGATAAGAAGAATCACAGCTAAGAAAAATGCTGAAGCAGGCCTTAGCAACCCACAGTCACCAGTCACAGGTCAGAGAAGCCCAGTGGACTAAGATGACTGATTTCAGCCATTTATTACTTTCCACTGACACTCTGGCCTGAGTTCAGAGACACAAGTGAAACACACATTTTGGAAGGATGCAGCAGAACAATCTGAAGTAAAACTTTTGAAAAATGTAAGAACTTGATGGTAAGTTGGAAGAAAAACTGTTTCAGAGTCACAGAAATATCCAACAAAAAATGAGAGCCAAAAACAACCATTTTACTATCCAGCTTCAGTATAATATGCAGCCTGGAAGAAACATCTTACATGGGGTTTACCAAACTATTGGACCTATAACAGCTGTTCATAATATTTATCATTATTGGGAAATTTTGGGAAAGTCTGTTGAGAAGACACAACATCACATAACAGCAAATTCAAATATTTACCATCAATTATTCATTATGCTTAGCTTCAGCAGAATATGACTGGGTAAACTAACAGATCCCACCATAATACACCAAGCTGTTAGGGAGATTGCTGCTGGAATACAAATTCAAGTCTGGATTGACATCTTCTACTGTCCTCATGCTCAGAGAAGCAGATAACCTGTACACACAGAGGGTCACAGACCGGATGGCGACTTCACAGAGGTGATGTGCCACTGTGTCACATTGCATGCATTGTAGCATGAGCACGACTGTCAGGAGGTGACACTTTTTCTAGCAGAAGCCGTTTGGCTCAGACATGAAGTTTTACAGTCCAGGAACTTCACTGTTAAATCTTTAATTAAAACAAAAAAGAGTAGAGAAGAAGGCTCAAATAATGCACGATTTTGATGCTAGAAATGATGAATATGTAAATTTGAGAAATGTTCTCACTTACATTAAAAAGCACAAATTCACTTGTCTTGTCAGTCTTGTCAGAGTCTTGTGAGTCTTGTAACTTAATCTTAGTCTAATTGAACATGCTTTTCTTCATTTCTAAACCCCCACAACTCCACAATAAGCACTGCAGTGATGCTAAAGTTGATGAATGTTTGTGAAGCAAAAACCTTGCAATCAATCTGACAGCTCTTTGCAACTGAGAAAATGATGAGATTACTCAGTGCTATAGCTTGAAAATAATTGAAAAGTATACCCTAAGCATCCAGAATTACACAAGAGTAAAGTCTCAGGTGTTTAACAACGAAAGCACTCAGAGAGCAAAAACCTCCACCAAAGTTCTCCCTTAGCTCATAAATAGTTTTTGAGAGTCAAACGAATAAACTATCAAACATCCTGAAAGAAAACATAAGCCCTTCACAGAGCTAATATTTTGCAAAGCCAGATCACACGTCTGATGTAATCCATGTTATTCCAGGTAAGATGTGCTGATTCCATGGTGACTGCAGGTGGTGCATAAACTGAACAGAAGGCATCAGGAATGTCTCTCAGGGAGGAGAGATTTAAGATTTTAGAATATTAGTTTATTATCACCATGCAGGGTGGGTGTGTGTGTGTGTGTGGGTGCGCGCGCGCACACTTCTATCTTTGTGAGAGCCAGTTTGAATTTTAGACCTTCGGAGACAGGATTTTATTTTTATTTTATTATTATTATTATAATTTTTTTTTTTTTTTACCTTTTTGTCTTTGTCTCCAACTTCTATGCAAGGAGCTATTTTAGGGCAAGGGCTTGGAATTTGTGCATTTGTACGTATGTGTGTGTGAGACAGAGAAAGTGAGAGAGAGAGGGAGAGAGAGAGACAGAGAGAGAGAGAGAGAGAGAGAGAGAGAGAGAGAGAGAGAGAGAGAGAAGGGGATAAATCAATCCACTGGTAAGATACCTACTTCTATGGATGAATGGGTCAAAGAGAACTATTTTCATCATTACAGTTTA
This sequence comes from Lucifuga dentata, assembly GCA_014773175.1. NCBI lineage: Eukaryota > Metazoa > Chordata > Actinopteri > Ophidiiformes > Bythitidae > Lucifuga > Lucifuga dentata. The sequence continues at coordinate 63,659 of VXCM01002973.1, read as the reverse complement.
ATCACAATTCACACAGAAAAAGATCTTTGAGAATCAATAAGCAGTCTGTGGTTTATTGGCAACAAGAAAAATAGGTTAACCGTCGACTGCATAGGCTTAGGAAGGCATATGAAGAAAGGATGGGTGAGGAAAGAGAGAGAAGTAAAGAAGTCCCATGAGGTTGCATCTCCCCAGCATCTGAGCATATAAATAGAAGTCAGCTTTATTCCCAGAGCAACAAGGATGAAAACAGAAGAGAACCCATGGAGAAAAGAAGAAAAGCCAAAGAATGCGAGAGAAAATCTCCTGAACCAGGACACCACAAAACACTGGGAAATGTTTACACATGGATTTAACGATATACGCGTGAGAACTTTGTATGGATGTAGTAGTAATCATCTAAGATGATGACAACAGACCTCTCAGCACATTGCAAAATTGTGTACTGGAAAACTGTCAAAATTTTAAAAAGAGTACCATTTTCAGTGTAAGGGCAACTCAAGGTTCACGAGGAAGGTTATCCACATAGCAAAAGCCTTTCAACTCAAATCTTCTGATCAAACAAAATGCCACAGTGGTGGATTAAGTTGGAAGATGAGATTTGCTGCAGTTTTCCACTGAGAGCAAGTGTCAGAGCACATTTTGTAAAATATCCACTAAACTCACACAATAAGCTACATACTCAAAAAAAAAAAAAAAAAAAAAAAATCAAACTTAGATTATACATAATCTGAATGATGTGGTTCAATAGCAAGTAGATTCATCCTTAGGCTTTTAACAGCTTCAAATGATCTAATTTAGCCTCAAATCGCTTCCTAATTGTTAACTTATCAATCAATTACTGTAATTACAAACTATATGAATGTAACTGCATAAAATAATTGTATCTGTACCTTAGACTCACTATTATCAATAATGATTGTTAGACAATAAATAGTTATTTAATTACCCTCCTTTTCCCCTGTGTGTGTGCTGACTATTGTTAGGCTTTTTTTTTTATATGCATCACCTTTATATGTTTCTCTAACAAATGCAGTTTTATTGATTATGTTATGTTATGTTATTTTTTCATTTTGAAAGCACTTTAAAAAAAAAAAAAAAATCTGGCCAGAAACAATGGACAAAAAATTAGCCTGTAGCTCACTTTTTCTGTCAATCAGTGAGAATTGTCCCTGACAAACACTCAAATAAAGCGGCTATGGACTGAGACAATGAACCTTATCAGAATGCCATCAGAACTTATTTTCATAACTAATAATAATTTATGTGATTTTGGAACTGGTGTAAAGAAGACGAAGAACATCTGCATCTCAGTGAAGCAGGAGAAGCCTCAGCGACAGAGTTCGGGTTGAACTGGCAGTCAGTGTGAACAAGTATAGACTTTCTTCATATAGCAGAGAGAGAGAGAGAGAGAGAGGATCTCATTAAAAATAAAAAATAAAAAAAACACATAGGTTGACTCAACAGATTTCTGTCTGTGTGACCTGGTGATGTTAAAATTCACCACAGGGACAGTACTGTCACTGAGGCACACAACATTCCTGAGCATGAAGCTCAGGATATGCCCATGGAGGAAGTAAAAAATAAAATAAAGTCATTTTTCCCTACATTTCTACAGAGTATACAGTACAGTGCAAAACATGACTGGGAGAGCTTCCGCACAGAAAAGTAAAGTCATTGCAATCCGAATGAGTTTAAATGCTGCATTTTCACAGAAAGACGGTTGTTTCGTGTGTTTTGAACAATTCTGATTATACATTAGATGAAGTACCACTCCTAACACTCGTATTAGCACACAGTAGCTATATAACTTTATCTAACAAGTAACTTTCCATTTGATAAAAACAGAAGTTACATTCCTGTAATAAAACCATAATATGTATATAAAGCTTGTGCTGAAACACATTTTCCACATTGACTATGTAAACAACACAGCAATCGACAGTATATGGCAATATATGCATACTGTTGATGACTATGTACAGTAAATAACATTTAGTAATTGACAGTACATAACTGTTGTCATGTACTGTTCAGTTGGTAAAGAACATAGTAATACATGGCAACAGTTATGGAGACAGATCCAGAAAAACATTTATTATAGTTGTTTCTTTCTTTTTATACCACTGCATTATTAGAACAAGACAAATTTTGTCTTGTTTTTTTTTTTTTTTNCCTGCCTTGGAGGAGGTATACACGCCAATGAGTGCCACTTTAAGTTTATTTCTGTTTATTATTATTTCTTGCACTTGCAAGTATTTCAGGACTTCAGGACACACTTTTTCATTAAAATTATGCTCTCAACAACTCATTGAAATTTTCAGTTGTTTTCTGTCCTCTCCATCCTCTCCAACACTGCAGTGAACTCTGTGGAATGACTCTTAGGTGGGCAATGCTCTGCTGAGCAATAACCACAGTATATTTTGAAGGGAGTGCAGTTCACTGTTCATAATAGCAGAAGTCATCATGCTCGGCCTGGTCTGCTTTGCTGCCTTGAGGGACAGCTGATAACAGGCAGAAAACCAGTCTCCTACTGTACAAAGTGAAACTAAGTGTGGACATTACCTACAAACAGGCAATCAAGCTTAAAAAATCAATTTTCTGAAAACTCCATGACTAAGCAGATATTGCACAGCTCTTTGGCTACAAAACAGAATCATAATTTCAGTTTATTATGTTGCTTAAGGCAAGGAACTCTCCGTTCTTTTCAAAGGCACTATAAGCGTGCATCTTGCTTAAATGAGCATATAAATACAACTTATCAGGTTGCACAAACACACAGGCAATAGGGAAGAGAAATTAATGAGTAATTCTGATTAATAGGTTGAGCATAATTAAAAGCATAATGAGGCATTAATATGCAATTTACAAACAGTTGCTACGCCAAAAGAAAATAAACCTTCCTCCTCTTCCTTGGTACAAAATCCAGTTAATTTCTAATTCTGTTTTTGATAGGCTATTATTCCATCATTGTCATAACACCACAATCAATTATTTAACCACCTCTCAGCATCAGCGTTAATTGGCAGTGGATCTGTCCATCACACATTTGTCCTAACAAACACTTGAGACAAATAAGAATTGTCTCCAGTTCTCTCAGCTCAGTACAGCTTCCATCTCATATATAGTTACATTTAGTAATTTTTGGACTAACTAAAGAAAACCTGATTCAATATTGCCATAGACCGACTGCATGAAGAGTTTTATTGTTGTTTAGCAGCAGAATGGAAAAGCTTGCACAAAGGTTCTCCTGAATGTTCTGCTATCACACATATTAAATGCCAATAAACTTATTTATTTACATTTACATGATCAAAATGATACTGAACTAGAAGAGCACTCATTACCTCCACCAAGGCTAAACAAGCCAAGACAAACTGTGTCTTGGTGGCTTAAATACCTAATTGCTTTATTTATGCATCTATTGATATTATATGATGAAGTAAATATGCATGATTTTTTTTCATTGAAGTTGGTGAGTTACTTTTGAAGAAATTGAAAAAAAAAAATCCCTATCTGCCAATTTTAAGAAATAATTTTTTAAATTCCTGAATTTGCCCCTGGATTTGGGTCAGCACCAAAATTTAATGGATTCTTCCCTGGGCCATGCTCCACCTTTTGATCAAGTTTCATTACAGTAAAATTGGTTTATAACTTTTTCAGTAATCCTGCTAACAAACAAACAAGTAAACAAATAAACAAACAATTGCAGGTGAAAACATAACCTCCTTAGTGGAGGTAATAAACTGCGGATACAATTATACATTTCATGAACATGTGAATTGTAGATTATGATCAAGTAAAAAAACAAACAAAAAAAAAAAACTCCAGCCAACTTCTAAAAATCATGTGAATTTCAGACAGCATGCAGAGTTGAAAAGAATATAGAATAGGGTTATGAAATGTTTGCATCCCCTTCTAGAGCAAAAAATACAAAATCATTGTTATTGTCACTAATTAATATATTTATGTGTGTGGGGCCTGTCTGTGAGATAGATAGATAGATAGATAGATAGATAGATAGATAGATAGATAGATAGATAGATAGATAGATAGATAGGGGAAATGTAAATTTGATGTATATATGAGTCAAATGTGTGTGCAAGTGTCAAACGTGTATGAATTTGTTGGTCTGCTTGTGTGCATGCAGGCCTGGCAGTGTGTTTGTGTCTACTGAGGCAAGGTACTGTGACAAGTTAATCCACTCTAAACATCCTAATGGGAACATCCCCACAGGCTGCTTCTGCTCTCTACACACACGATTTGCATTCCAACTTTCTTCCATCACCTTGCTGCCTTTGCCAGCATGAAGGGTATGAAAAGACATGAATACACTTGTCACCTGGTTGCTGTGGCACGATGACAGCCTATCAGCATAACATTTCATTTCTAAAATAATCTTTTCTGTTGAATGTTATCGAGAGGAATTACGAGAAGTGACCGTCACTCCAGACTGAGCAGAAACCTTACTGTAAAGTTGATTCAACATATAATAATTGTGATCATTGGTTACTTATGCTCATTTTGTTAACAATGGATTCCATATTGAATATACAAACACCTAAGTACTTACAGAGCTACAATAAAAGCCCAGAAAATTTTTTAACTGTTTATTCTACCCACTAATCCACTTAAAAAATTATATTAAAATGCTTCGTTATCATCTGGCACCTCACTGCTTTTGATAAATAAAACAACTGGATGCTAGTGTCCATGCTTGCAGACATGAGTTTCGATTTTCAAACTCTGAATGTAGTTTACAATTATTCTGAAGTACTGGTATCCTTTTTTACTATGTAGCATCAGATGGAAATCATTGATTCTGAGTCACTTTTAAAATATCACATAACATCATTCAGATGAAGATACCAAAGACAAATATTTTTATCTTGATGCTATATGTTCTCAATATTAGAATCTCATATTATATCATAATATATCAATATTATAGTAAAATGTGAGAATCTGAGTCCTCACACAAGTGTGATGGTCTTTCCTAGTGCACACAAAAATGTTCAAGCACACACAGTATGCCCATTCCCCTATTTTTCTCCACATCTGACTCCTATGAGTTCTTGAATAATTGTCAGTACTGGCTTCCTGCATATAATAAAATGGAAGTATGCACATATAGTACATCCATTCACCTTATTTAACCGCACTCTTCATCCTTCATTCCATCAATCAAGCTTCTCTATCCATTATTTATTCCATATTCTTGTCTGCAGAAAATAAGGTTCAAGGTTCATTGGTTGAACTTCAAGTGTCTTAGTTTTCCTAATTCAAACCCAAGTAAATGCTGCCTTGAAGACTTGGTTAACTGAGGTTGACCTCAAGTCATCCAGGCTCTCCTAATTAGTGCTAAGTTCAGGCCACAGTGGCTGTGTCAGCTATTGAAGGGTCAGCAATGTGCTTGACCTGTTACCACATTAAGCAATGCAACACAGACAGGGAGACAGGGAGAGGGGGGGTTGTCTGAAGAAGGAGACAAGAAAAAATCTAGCTGCAGGAAAAATTTGAGCTTATTACTGTAGCATACTATTTTCATCTGCTGCAAGATGCATATATTCATGAGCAGCTGCTGTGTCACTACAGTACAAGTACAGTATGTGTGAAGCATGAAAATTTTATACTTTTAATAATTTGGCCTATATGGTCAGTTAATGTGCATCAAACAATCATCAATCTCCCCAACAAAAAAAAAAAAAAAAAAAAAAAAAAAAAAAAAAAAAAAAAAAAAAAAAAAAAAAAAAAAAAAAA